>JAXQQM020067459.1:0-235205 GCA_034641835.2 Pinus albicaulis | reverse complement strand
TTGGGTTGTATCTTTCCTTTGTTATTTTAATGATAAGTGACTTTGATTATGGTTCTATTCATGTATCTATTTCTTTGATGTAATGAATTACATCCTCTATGACTGATGTACGGTTACAGGCTTTATATTTTACGTTGTATATCGTTGTATCCTTTGCATGTGTGCAGGTGTTCAGACGTGTCAAGTCGAAGAATCGTGATCTGCCAAGCAAGGAACGGGAAGCGTCATTCTTTCTTCAATGACCACTGCGTAGGATTTGAGGTAGGCAATTCGTTATGATTTTTGTCATTTTGTAACTAAGAACCTACGTCACTACATGACCTGATTGTTGCTGGTGATGTTCGGGTTAGTAGGTATCAGCCTCATCCCTCAGAGGAGGTTACCTCTCAACACCATTGATCATCATATGTGGAAATTAAATCAATTGCATGCACACATTGAAACCATAAAAATTCACACATATGAACACAGTGTTTTAATGGGAAATCTTGAAGCTAAAAACCCCAACTATCTGTATATAATGTATTTCATATAGATCATGTAACAATCCTCATACAAAGCTAATCATATCAAGCTCTCAGTACAATACAATCGCTACACACTAATCAAGCCCGATCTAGCAAATCCATGTACCGATCTTTGCCACCTGCTAGCCTGCCTCTACTGCGTAATCCCTGCTGAAGAATGGCTCTGAATGAACTCAAATTGGTCCAGCCTTGCTTACGCAATCCTCATTGGCATCTCTACTCTGTGTTGGATGCAATCGATGCATCACTATAGTCACAACTGATAGTCATCTTGCCCTTTCACCTATCTCTCCACTGGTTTCCACTGAAACTGCCCATGCACTGTAGTTAAATGATGTATTCTTAAGTTGATTAATGAGTTATTATTTAGTGAATTAATTAACTAATTAATTCACACCACTCTCACTAGTGTATCAATCAGTTAGATTATATACAACTAGCTCAACTGAGTCTAACTGAGTTAAACTAAATACAACTCCACCAACTACTTCTATAACTCCACCAAACTCTGTCACATGAGTTCTAACTGAAGTCTTCATGCATTAGCTCCAGTAAACCCTTAGGAATAGCGTAATTCCTTCTTTCATCTGTTGTGCCACATCTGTGCACTTAACTGAAGTGCTCCAAGAGAATAAGATAATGTTTAGAGTCCAAATATTATTAAGAGCTAATAATATTCGACATATCTATTTTTAGACTGGAAATCTAAAAATAGATTCCGCCCAATATGTCTAAAAATAGAAGTCCATCTATTTTTTCAACTTGACCAACCATCCACAAATAGCATCCTGCAACTCATAGAATATGATCGACATGTCTAAAAATAGACTTTGTGCTAAAAATAGCTTGCGGGCCCACTTAGTGAAGGCGACTCTTTTCACTAAGCTCATCATCTTGTTGCAATCTCAACACTCCATCTCGACAAGATAGGGATTATCTACCATCCCAATCCCACCCCTGTGGTATTCTAATTTTCTCCTGGTGAGCGCCTTCCTTAAGATATCAACATCCTGATCGTCCATAGGAATGTAAGAAAGTAACATGATCTTCCTCTGCACACAATCTCTGATATGATGATACCAGATGTCAATGTGTTTAGATCTATCATGAAATACTGGATTAATCGAGAGTTTGATGAAACTATGATTATCACAATATATCACAGTAGGATCTAAGTGTAGGCAGAACAACACGACCAAGATCTTCCTCATCCATATAGCCTCGCATGTAGCAATAAATTTACATACATGTACTCGGCCTCACATTGAGGCGAGTGCCACGAGATCTACATTTCCCTCCTGTACGAGAAACTATTATGGGCACAGTATGGAAAATCCCTCCGAGATGTGATTTTTACGGAGTTGGGCTCCAGCCCAATACGCATTCGTGAAGCCTTGGGCTTCAACTCATCCATTGTCTGCCACCACAATCCATATCCCGTGCCCCTGAGATATCTCAGGACATTCTTACCTTCCAAAAGAGCTTGGTAAGGCTTAACCATAACTTGTGAAAATTTGATTGTATAGAACCATGTCCGGTCGTGTATTCACTAGATACATGAGCGAACCAACCAACTGTCGATAAACAGTGGCATCCACTACCTCTGCCGATGTAGCATCCTCTTTCCTTCAACCACTAGGAAGAGGAGTGTCGATAGGCTTGAATCCTTGCATGTTGAACTTCTCCAGTATCTCCCAAGCATACTTTCCTTGAGACACAAATAGTCCACCCTTCCGTTGCCAAATTTCCAATCCCAGGAAATAATGAAGGAGGCCCAAGTCCTTCATCTCAAACTCCTTTGCAAGATCTGCCTTGCATGAGTGTATCAACAGTTCATCACCTGTTAGTATCAAATCATCTACATAAAGAACAATGATCAGCAACTTACCCTCCACCACAATCTGGTATAGGTTCGGATCCGCCTCACTCTTGGTGAAACCAAGTCCGATGAAATAACTGTCTATCCATGTGTACCAAGCACGAGGTGCTTGTTTCAACCCATATAACGCTCTTTTGAGCCTGCACACATGCGACCCGCTGCTGAAGATTTCGAATCCTTCAGGCTGCTCTATGACACCTCCTCCTCAATGACTCCGTTGAGGAACGCAGTCTTCACATCCATCTGATGAATGTGCCAACCCATCTGCGTTGAGAGAGCAAGGATGGTCCGTATGGAAGTATACCTTGTGACATGTGCAAAGGTTTCTTCATAGTCAATCCCCTTGATCTGTGAGAAGCCCTGGGCAACAAATATTTCCTTGTACTTCTCGACGCTCCCATCAACATCTTGCTTCATTTTGTAGATCAATCTCAAACCTACCACTTGATGACCCTTTTCGGCCTTGGGGCAAATCTCATGTGCACTGTTTACGACAATCGAATCATACTCTTCCACCATGACATCTACCCATCACGGATCCTCCATAGCTTCCTCGAAAGAGGATGGTTAACAAATACACTTGCTCATCGAGCCATGTGTATCGATCGTAGTCAAATTGAATGTCTCTATCACTTTGATGTAGGTGCTCCTACATTCTTCGCTGCATCAAGATTCGGTTGCTCGACACGCAGTGCGCTTGGCCCTCGATGTTTAGCCTTTGCATGGTGGTTTCTTCCACTTCATGAACCTCCTCTTGTGGCTGATCCACATCTTGAGGCTCATTTTTAGGAACAAGTAGCTCCTCCTCTGCATGCAAGTGTAGCTTCCTTTCAAGCGACAACTTCATGGCTTTCTCCTCATGAAATTTGATATCCCGTCGCACGACAGTCATCCGACTATCTGGAAAATACACACGATAATTGTAGGGTGTTTCTATGTACCCCAAAAATATCCCAACCTCTACGTTCGGCTCCAGCTTCTTCCTGGCATCCTTCGTCACATGAATTTAAACAGGTGAGCCAAAAATCTTCAAATGAGAAATATCAGGCTTCTTACCAGAAAACACCTCTTCGGGTGTACTCATGCCAAGTACTCTATGAGGACAACAGTTTTTCACATTAAGTTTACTGATGTTACATGTTTGACCCACGAAGTGTATGGGAAGGCCACTGATCATGCGGTATCGCCGTGCAACACCCACGATCGTTTGTTCTTTCCCTCTGCGACCCCATTATAACAGTGGGTTATGAGGTGCTATGAGTTCTCTTCAAATTCCTTACGTAACATAAAGTCTTTGAATTTGCCAGGAGATGTATTCACCACCATTATCGCTCCTTAGAGCTTTCACCTGCTTCCCCGACTCTTTCTCAACTAGCGCCTTGAACTCACAGAACTTTTAGTATGTCTCACTCTTCTTCTGCATGAAGAAGATCTAGCACTTATGAGAAAAGTCATCAACAAATATCACATAATACCTATGCTTTGTTGTTGAAGCAACCGAGAAATGTCCACACACGTCTGTGTGAATTCTCTCAAGGATCGTCGTGGCGCGACTATCCTTCTCATGAAAAGTGGTCTTCACAAATTTTCCCAAAGTACATCCCTTGCACTGATCTGACTGCACTAGTGTACCCTTGGGAAGCCCGGTAGAAATTTGCTGCAAAATTTTCAAAGCCCCATGGTGAAGATGGCCCAATCTCGTGTGCCACAATTCACCCTCATCTCGGCTCACCACTCCTTCTGCTTTGCCTGCCATTGCTGCGCAGCCATCTACCTGCAATTGATAAAGATTCTTAACTTGAATCCCTATCCTCTTGGTTTGACCAATTGTTTTACTACGCAGGAAGGCTTTTCCCTCGCTAAAAACAACATCATAACCCTTGTCTTCCAACATCACCACAGAGATCAGATTCTTCTTCAATCCTGGAACATGCATGACATCCTTCAAGATGAAAGGTTTACCATACTCCCTCTCAAAGGAAATGGTCACGATACTAGTCGCACTGTATCTACCGTCATCGCCCATCTCGATGTGCACTCCAAGATCCTTTTCATCCAGATCACTAAACAAATCTTTGTCTTCGGTCATATGGAAAGACGCACCACTGTCAAAGGACACCACAGCAGTCCCATCACACTTGAAACCAAGCATCGATCAACGAAAAAATCTAGCTCAAAATCGAGGCCAAAGGCCTAACAATAACCTCTAGTGAGATCCAACAAATTTCTTATTTTTCTTCTTCTTCATTGGAAAATTAGTGGCATAATGTCAGTGTTGGTGACGGTGAAAGCACTTCACCTTAGACAAGTCCTACTTCTTTCCTTTCTCACTGGATTGAGAAGGATTTTTCTTTCCCTTCCCTTTCCTTGCTTTGGCAGCCAAAGCGCAATTTTATTCATCTTCATTCTTCAATGAAGATCCATCCCTGGTACCCCGCCTTATCTCCTACTGCACAAGATCCGACCAAAGTCGCTCCCATCTTGGCAGTTTCTCCCGACCATTGACAAAGTCCTCGTAGCTATGCCAACTCTTCAAAATCCCAAGGAGAGCCAAGCTCACCAAGTCCTCTTCATCTATAGTAACCCCCACACTTCCTAGCTCATCCCTGCATTGGAAAAACTTCGTGAGGTACTTGGGTATACTGTCGCCTTTCTCCATTTTTATTTTTCTGAGCTTGTCTTTAAGCGCCAACTTCCTCTGATGCATACCTTTGGAACAAATTTGTAAAGCTTTCCAGGTTGGACTACTCTCCTAGATTTTTTTTTTTTTTTTTTGTGTGTTTAATTTTGTGTAATGTATTATGTCTTTGATATTACATAACTTGATGCTTCTCTCTCAGCTACCATCCTTCTTTAGCTTTGGCATTATATCCTTTTTCTTTATCTCTCCTGGCCTTCTATCTTCCCTCTGCATTTTTGCTATTGTTTTCATTCAAATTTCCTTTCTGTATTACCTGCATCTCCTAGGTTGGGGGGGGGGGGTCTTTATCCACTGCTCCTCTCCCTGTTTCCTTCCCCTATTCCCTGCTTATCTCCCTCCTTTCCTTTCAATCCAAGTTATATCTAATTCCAGGAATTCACTTGTCTTTCTTTTCACTGCAATCACATATATAACGATCTTATTGCATGTCATTTTATACCTAAAGATATACGGGGAGGATCATATATAATGAATGAGTTTATTGGTTGTTCTTGTTTGACACTTCATGGGTCATTCCTTTCCAAAAGGAAAACAAAGCCTACCTTTGAGGAAGTCACCTTAATACCTTATCAATAAGTATAAGTGATTTTCATTATAATTGGAAAATTCCTTCTTATTATTCCTACTGAAAGCATCCCCAGGTTCTCGATGAACGCGATGACTCGACCCCTATTCTGCTATTTTCATCTCCTAGTTCCCCGAATAACCTCTCCATTTACCTAGTAAATCTCCTACAAGTTGCCAGGAGAAGAGATCTGGTTCACTACGAGACTATCTGGATTCGCCCTCATCTGTACTAGGTCCATTACAAACAATTTCCTTATTGATCATAAAATCACTCGAGTTCGATAAATTTATTTGGGGAGGAAAGACCCAGACTGTTTCTCATGCTATTGGACCTATGCCCCTGCTGGTGGTGCTAGGTCCCCCAGTTCAATAATTTCATTATAGTACAGTTGAAAAGAGAGAATGTAGCAAGGAGGGGAAAATATTCATCTCGATCAGGTTCCAAAATCGTTTATTTGTTGTCCAATTCAATGACATCTAGCTCTTGTCTTTCTTTTCACTGCTTTCTTGCACATTGGCAGTCCATGCTTGTCGTGGGCACGAGTAAGTAGTACTAGTATTAGTGCTATGTTTTGATAATATACACTCCATGTGAATAAGAAAAAGCATTAGATTAGCTATGATACAAGGAAAATCATAAGTAATGATCAGTGATATGCAACTTACTTACACCCTTATAGATCTTACCTTAGCCATATAACCTGTGTACAAAATTATTTCCTTCTTTTTCCAAGTTTGACTACTCTCTTAGTTTTTTTTTGTGTTTGTGATGATTTAATTTTGTGTAAAGTGAGACTGTTTGTTATTCACTTTTACTCACTGTTATTCACTATTTTTCACTATTGTTGAAGAGGGATTTTTATTAACTATAAATATATCCAATTTTATTAAGGATGAAACCTATGATGTTTGCTGCCATAGAGTACTAACATTGGTTTCTAACATTGTTAGAACTATTTTTCTTGCACCATTATTCACTGTTATTCACTGTTGTTCACTACTGTTCACTATTGTTCACTGATGTTCATTGCTGTTGGAGAGGGAATGTAATATCCCAAAAGGGAGAACACAGTAATACAAAAACAAAGTACAAGAATTGCAACAATGTAAACAAATAATCTAAATACACTATACAAATGCGCATAATAGCTGAGCCATTTTATCATATAGGAGGTGGAATACAAGTACAATAGTGCTCAAAATATGACATGCAAGCCAAAGAAGTGGCCTAGAATGACCATGAAGTGCTCCAACAATGGGGACTACGTAACTATTGGACTGCTTGAAGGAATATTGCACTATCCATGCTACAAATGTTGGGACTAAAACTGCTAAAAATATATAAAAATGTATATCTGGCAGTTCTAGAGCTCAAATGATTCCGAGATTTTAGATTTGGGCTCTATGATGAATACATAGGATAGCCCAGAAAGGATTTCTAGATATGAAAATCTTGGAAAATCACCCTCATAGGCCCTGCAACATATAACTGTTGGGTACACAGATCTGAAGCATGAACTGAAGAATATATGGTTGCAATGATATACAATCAGCTCAATTCTTTAAGGGTTGATCCCTTCACTAGATCCTCAATCTAGAAGCTCAAGATCTAGCTTCTCCTTCCCCTAATCAAGTTGCAGCTGCAACTACACAACTGCTTGAAAAAAAATGCACTGTAAAGGATGGAGACTCAATATTTTGCTGCTAGATAATGCAATGAAGCTCTTGAATGATGGAAATGATGTGCCCAAAGTGAGGATATGGTCCCTCATAGGATTTCTAGCAGAAATACTGGAAACTTCCTTCCTCCTTTAGATCTGCAAGACTTGAATGCACAATCCCTTGGGGAATTACTATTGCATGGATGTATGAAATGATGGCCTCAATGATGGATATGAATATGCTACTCCTGCAAGGCTAATCTTAAATCACAAGGTAAAAGGATGAATCTTCCACCAGTTTCCTAGCTGAAATGCTAGAAACAACCTCCTCCTCTCAAACCCTCAAGCAAGAATGTGTAATTATTGAGACTGAATGTGCATATGAGAGTGGCTGAATGTGGAAACAATGCTTGATGATGTATGGCAGCTCAAAATAACCTTCCCAGAGTAGGCACTCAAAGTCCCCCGCGGGTAAGGGTGGGATTTCCACTCGGAAACACCCATGTGCTAAAAAACATTGCAGACTTAGCTAAATAGCTGAAGTGTGCATAGAAATTTCAAATGAAAAATCTAGATCAGAAATAATAATCTAAATCCTGCCTTATATTGCTACCTTCATCCCCCTTATATGGTTTGTGAGCCTTCCATAGCCCTGACCCACCTCATAACTGCGCTGCACATGTGGCCACTAGCCTCCATGAAGACTACGCTATCTCTCCATGTTCTCCACCATCTCTACATTTAATTCCCACTCTCTCCATCATGTGTGCATTGGATGCACAACTTCCTCCACTATCTCATCATTAGTGCTCTATGATCTTAATTTTAATTCACCATGATCTTATTTGACTTCCTCCATGATCTCCATGATCTATCATTAATGTGGCATGATCTCCACTCTTCCTTCATTTAAGAAACTACTCCACTACTCCATAATGCAGATCTAACTTTAAATTATCCACATACACACATCAAAAGTGGATTTTATTCATCTATGTGCTTTATGGGTCCCTCCACCCTCTGGTCTGAATGAAAAGTGGCCTACATCCATGGTATTCATCCACCCATGGAATTTATCTGCCCATGGTATTACAAGTGACATCTATCCATGATATTCATTCACCCATGGTATGTATCCACCCATTGTATTCATCCACAAATGGAATTTACCCATGGTATTGTAAGTGGTATCTACCCATGGTATCCACCTATGGTATCTACCCATGGTATTGTAACTCCAAAAAAGGCTATAAATAACAAGCCTCACTTTGTAAAAGGATAGATTTTCCACCACAATGTAGTTTCTACAGTTATTCTCTGTTTTAATAAAAAGTTTCTTTGTGCTTTTATTTACTGTGTGTTCCTCTCTATTTTTTATGGCATTATAAATTTGCAGATCTTGCCAGCTCCATTTAAATTTTTTAGATCTTCTGGCCTCCCCCCCAGATCCAGATCAGTGGTATTATATTCAAGTTATGAATCCATGGGGATGAGGGTTTGAAGCATATTTCAGTTTCAACGTTTTGCAACAATCTTCAACAAACTCCATGAATGTTTTGGGCGGCAAGTTTGCAGATCAGATATGAAACTTTTGGTGAAAAATTTACAAAAAAAAAAAGACCTGATCTAGATTCCTTGCACAAAAATACCCAATTTCAAAAAAAAAATCGTCCGAATTGGAGGTTGGATGAGGGAGATGTCACTAATTCAAAATCAGTAATAATGCAGAAATTTTTCTTACGATAATTTGTGGATGATGGCTCTCCTGTCATTTTTTGCAGTTTTTCGTGCAAAATTTCAGAAAAATGATTATATATCTGAGCTCCCCTTCAAAAATCACCCCATTCAAAAAAAAATTGGTCGAATCAAAGTCCAGACGAGGGAGTTATTGTTGATTTAAAAACAACTATTTTTTTTAGAAATTTTGTGACGACGGGACAATTCTGACATTAATATGAGAGTCTAGAGTCTCTAGATAACGTTTTCAAACACATGGGAAGATGCATAATGATCATTCCATTTCAAAAAATAGGTTATAATGAATATTATGAGTTATACTGACCTAATTATGCCCATTTTAAATCTGGAGCAACATTAGGAGCTGGTTCGCTTTGGAGACGTGCCCTCCCACCCTGCTTTAGTAGGCACCTACTTCAAATTCATCAGTTTCAGCATAACAATGTCTGACTTGGGTTATTTGGAGACGTGCCCTCCCACCTCAAACTATGTAGGCACCTGCTACTTGATCAACAATCAACGTCATGATTATGGGTCAACCGCACAAAATCCTTCTCATCGAAGTCCATTTGCTAGGTCGCATATCGTTAGTATCACAGTTGGTCACAAGTATAACAAGGTATCTCTATCCTCAAATCTTCATTTTTCATGGTTCTGGTTCATCCACAAACCCACACTTCATCAAATTCCATTTGCTAGGTCGCACACTGTTAGTATCACAGTTGGTCACAAGCATTACATAGTATCTCTATCATTAGATCTTCGTTCATCGGGGTTATGGGTTAACCACACAAAACCCTTCTCTTCAGTGGATCTTCATATTCAACAAGAGCTTCTCAAGAGGGAACTTCACGCAATGGAGACCATTTCTTCTTAAGGAGGGAGGAACGATTCGAATGAAAAATGGCCTACATCCATGGTATTCATCCACCCATGGTATTTATCTGCCCATGGTATTGTAAGTGACATCTATCCATGATATTCATTCACCCATGGTATGCATCCACCCATGGTCTTCATCCACACATGGAATTTACCCATGGTATTGTAAGTGGTGTCTACCCATGGTATTGACCGATGGTATCCACCTATGGTATCTACCCATGGTATTGTAACTCGAAAAAATACTATAAATAAACAGCCTCACTTTATAAAAGGACAATTTGTCCTCCACAATGTAGCTTCTATAGTTATTCTCTATTTCAATAAAAAGTTTATTTTTTCTTTTATTTACTGTGTGTTCTTATCTCTTTTTATGGCATTATAATTTTGCAGATCTTGCCAGATCCATTTCAAATTTTTAGATCTTGGGGCCTCACCCCAGATCCGGATCACCCTCTTATTTACTTAATTAATTAGAAAAATTAAGAACCCTAATATTCCAATTAACTCATGGAAAATTTGGGAATATTACAGGGAAGTTTATTAACTATAAATATATCCAATTTTATTAACGATGAAACCTCTAATGTTTGCTACCATAGAGTAATAACATTGGTTTCTAACATTGTTAGGACAACTTTTCTCACACCTTTTATTCACTATTGTTCATTGATGTTCACTGCTGTTCATCATTGCTATTCATCGACTTGAAATATATATTAATTCATAAGTAAATTAGAGTTTAAAATAGTGTGGAATTGACATTGTTATGGAAGAAATGTTCTAAATATTGTGGAATTTATCTGTATTAATGGAGATTTGGTAGGAATATTTGTATGTCAAACACAAATAAGCCCTAGGCAAATGTCCCTTTTGAAATCAATTAGAGTTTAAAATATTGTGGAATTGACATTATCATGGAATAAATGTTCTAGTGAGAAAATGAAAGAGTTAGAGGTAATTAAATTTCAGTTGATTTTCACCCCTAAGCCTCTCAACCAAGCATTTGTTCCTCCCTCTATTTTTTTGCTTGTCATGTGTATTTTTGTCTCTCAACCAAGCATTTGTTCCTCCCTCTACTTTTTTCCTTGTCATGTCTATTTTTGGTATGACTACTAAAAAAGGTTAGAAACTTTTATTGAGTTCTAAACATTTAATTTTGTAAGAGTATTAAGCTTCACATGAAGAGAACTTATTTCATCATGTTTTTGGTTCAACATAAATTTGAGATGATAATTGTGATGATAGATAGTGACATTATTGATTCTCCAAAATGTTTGGTTGTGGATGTCAACATGGTAATTGTTGCTGGTACAAATATACCAATGCAACTGTTGACATAGTACTTATAAGAAGTAGCTTGGAAAATTCCAGTACTTATGTTGAACCTTTTAATGAGCACACTCACATAAATCAAACTTTCTGGACCATAATTTAATGGGTAACATCGTACCAATTGAATTGTTTTTTTCATTATTTGGACATTTTCTTCCTCCATTGATTGTTGGGATTGTCATGGAAGCTTCTCCTATGGGTATTCTATGTTACTCATTGTTTATGGTGACCGCAGATGTTAGATTTACTTCAAAAACAAGCAGTTAGAGGTGACTAACTCTATATGTAATGTCCTGAAATGGAAATCAGCATAATTTTTTACCACTGATATGTTCCTTTGTCGGAAATATTAACAAGGCTATGTTAGAGATGAAATGAGAGGGCTTTTACTAGTTATTTCACCTCTAAAGAGAGGATGAGAACCAGAGGATTCCTGGCCCTTTCTCAGAGTCTGCCTATAGCTATGAAAATATTTCTTCCTTCAGGAAGATCTTGCTCAAAGTATGAGCTACAACAACATCTGAACTCTAATCAAACGGCAACAACAATAAATTACATTTACTCATGAAATGTGAGAAAGAGTATAAATCTGATATAGAATATGCAAAGCAATGAGTAAATAGCCTCTGAAAGTCCTTCAGTCCTTGAGGAAAGGACCTCTCAAGGTGGGCTCAAATCAGCCTCAAGGGAAAATGTACATAAAATGAAGAAACACTCTGCTACACAATCCATCAACTCTATAAGTGCGCAGTCTCTAAGGGAAAATGACTGCAAATAGATGTAAACACAAGGATATGACAATATCTGCTCAAATAAGGAAGGGGGAGTGAGATCTCAACCCCAAAAAATATATGACATCAATCCTTTAAGAGGATTGGCTGAAATCTATACAAGGATGATAAATATACAAAATGCCGGAGTTGCAGTAGCAGCAACTGCAACTCAAATACAATACAACGTGGGAGAAGGATGTGAATGCTGAAACAATAATAGAAACCTCCTCCAATGATCTCCAAAGTGAAAGGATGCGTCCCTCACTGAAGATTGCACTCTCTAGTGCACCATGTGAACTCCTGCAAACCCTCTGTGAAAATAACGCTGTAAGAGAGAGTGACTGCGCTGGGGTTGAGATGAAACACTTGGCCCTATGCCAAAATCTGCAATAAAGCTCCGGAAATGCCCTTTGCTGATTTCTTAGAGAAAGAAGAAGTCCTCCTCTTCAAAACTAGCTGAGGAAATGGTGGGATGATGTTCCCTCACTGCTACCTCCAGCAACTCCAATGAATCTACCCAACAGAAATGCTGTAGCTGAAAGCGCTGGCTTTGGCCTCAAGCCTGGATGTGAGGAAGATGAAGATCAGCTCTTCCAAGGCCTCCCAAGGAAGGAGAGAAGACTTCTAAACATAAATCTCCCTTGTGCTAAGCAGCACAAGCTATCTCAGTTGAATAACTGAAGAGAGCTGCAAATCGAAATTCTTAAGCATGAAATGAACAATGGCTCTCCTTCACCTTTTTATGCAAGGAATGCTTCCTTGCCATGGACCCCACCCATATTAGGGTTTCTCTCATTTCAAATTTCCCTCCTTTCCAACTGCGCAGTCTTCATGAGCAAGCTTCTCCTTTAAGCCACGTTGTTGACTTGGTCAACCATGGTCTAGTTAACTTGCTTTTGGCCCTTTTCACATTAGGGAATGCTAATTTTAGCCACTTAAGTGACTCTTTGCACCTTAGGAGAGTCTATTTTGCTGCTACATGGACTCCCTTACCCATTTTATTCCTTTTATTAAAATTAAAGCAAAATTAATGTTCCAAATACTTTATTGAAAAATTTGGAACGTTACAGTCCTCCCCTCCCAAAACTTGCTTGTCCTCAAGCTAGAGCAAGGATGAACTGAAAAAGATCCTCCACTCAAGGCATGGAGTATGAAATATGCTCATGTAGATCCTCCATCCCCAAGCAATCAACCAAGCAAAATGAGTCACCCTCTGTTGAGTCCTGAATTTGCATCTTCTCCATACACTTTTCCATACCTTTTTCACTCACCTAAACCTCCAAAATTGTCAATATCATGTGCAAAAGGGTATCTAACATGGTTTTTAATTATGTTTTTGTGTTTTCTATTTGATCTAGATTTTGTTCATACAGTTGCGGAAACTTGCCACTTTCCGCAGCTGCTGCAACTTTCCGCAGCTATTTTGTGGAACTATATGCTACAGGTGTCTACAAGGGAAACGAGCCACATGGGCAGGCTAGGAATGACGTGGACATGGTTAGTGTCCTACTGGTTCAAGCAAACTCGTCCAAAGAAGCCGCGGTCAAAGCCGTCCACGTGGAAGTCAACTATGGAGTTTCATGTCGGCCGGACTCTGTTTCGTGGCAAATAAACATCCATACGGCCGTTTCTAAGCTTGCGGAGGTTAAATCGACATCTGTTCAGAGCTCTGGAGTTGAATTCAAGCATCCACCTTCCGTAGATCCACTTTCCAACACGGCCATACTCCTATATCCGTGGACGAAGTGGTCTACGTGCTCTCTGTTATCATGAACTTTAGGAGACAGTTACAGTTTATTGTTATATATAGAGCGTTTGCATACGCACAGAAAGTTAGTTGACAGTTGTTAGTTGATAGTTGATGTTCGTGAATAAACTCTGTTATCTGTTAGTTTGCTTTGTAGTGTTTACGCTGCCCTTGAGCCGTAACACTACCATTCTGTAATGAACTGCTTTTTAATATGAAGACTCTGTTTTTCAACTAAATTCGTGTTTGAGGATCGTTACCAAAGCTGTGTAGAGGGCCCCTGCTCAGCTAAGGTTTTGTGTATTAGTGTACATTTCTCATTTCATTTCTTTTAAAAGTCATTGTATCATAATCCATCATATGTTCATACTTTGTAGTTGTTTCATTTTTGTTTATACATTTCCATAATTTCCATTTCATTTCTGTCTTACATGTTTTATGATTGTTAATCACTGATCAGTTTTCTTGTGCAGGTTTTAGGTAGACAACCCGGGCATTTTTATAGCATTTTGACTAATGACATGAAACTAACATTGTTCTGCTGCTAGTTTGTTTTTCATAGCTTTTGTTTAACTTCAGTCTTGCTTTGTACATTTCAGTTTTGCTTATCTGATTCAGTAGTTAAATTTAGATATATTAAGCTGCTCATAGCGTCTTCAGTTGCCTCCGAAAGACACAGCTGGACTGATGGTGAGGGACTGCATTATGAAATGTGTAGTTTAGTATTAGTTTCTTTTCTACAAATTTAGATATATTAAGCTGCTCATAGCGTCTTCATTTGCCTCCGAAAGCCACAGCTGGACTGATGGTGAGGGACTGCATTATGAAATGTGTAGTTTAGTATTAGTTTCTTTTCTGCAAATTTAGATATATTAAATCATATATGACATCTTCAGTTGCCTCCGAAAGCCACAGCTGGAATGATCGCGAGGGATTGAATCATGAGTGTATGGTTTAGTATTAGTTTACTTTCTGCAAATTAAATATCAGTTACACAAGTTGTTTATGATTACTTCCGAAAGTCATAGCTGGTCTAATGATGAAGGGTCAGAAAATGAATTGATGTAATCTGATTTAGATTTATTTTGTTGCAATTTTGAATTCCTTAAGCATAGTTTCTTTTGTGTTTAGTTGGCAACAAGAATAGTTTGGTTTTCATGTTCACTAGTTTACTGTTTTGATTCATTAGATTAGCAGCATCTTTTCATTTCAGCAGTACACTTTTACTTTCTTTCAAGTCTTGTCATTGTAATTTTCAATTTGATTTTAAAGTTTCAAGTTGGTAAATCATTATAGGGGATATCACTTCCTTGAACAAATATAACCAAACTTGTTTTCATTTTAGAATTTTCATTTCACCTTAGAAAAACCAAAAACGACAAAAAGTTAAGAAATAGGTTATCTTGCACATATAGTGCACCGCACTTCATCAGCTTACGATTCCCGGATTGACAAATTAAATGCAAAATTTAGGACACTAAATTGACCAAACACCTCCAACTAGGCAACTCCTGAAAATACTCCTCCACCTTGTGCTCATGTAGAAAAGGTGGGCTGAGATGCTGAACTTGGTAAGCTGCACGGCCTACCCCACACTGTCCTCTTCTCCACTTAGGATAAGTGAGGAGTGTATGTTGATCCTGGGCTGCAAAATAATTTCCCTCAAGTGGCAAGATGAAGACTAGACCTCCAAAGATCTCTCCTCCAACGCTGTGAATCCTGCTGGCCCAAATCATCTCATATGTGATGAGTTGGAATTCATCATCATATGGCATCCAACCAATCCTATGGCTCACCTCCAAGAGAAACCAATGTCTGAACATGGTGACCATATCATCTCCCATACTCCCCTTGGATCATGTGCTACAAAAAGAATGGAGGTTTCTCCTCCCAAAGGGCACATCCACCCAATGAGTTCTTCCCTCCTCATGACACACATGGGGCTGCTGCTGATATATGGATGATATGAAATGGTCTTAAAGAGAGACCCAAGCTGCCCCATCAATCATACAATCCATGAAATGCCTCCTCAAAAAATTCAGACTCTCTAAATAGCTCCTCCCACATGAAGGAAAGAGGTGAAGCCTGGAAATCATGGGCTGCCCATTGTTTCTCCCGAAACATGCAACATGAAAAGTAGGGAGAATCACACTCCCAATGGGCATCATCAACTCATGTCCCACTCTCCAAACAAAGCTCCCAATGTACCAAGAAAAATCTCCAATGCATGGTAGCAAGAACCAATAGAAACAAGTTGTCTCATGACAACCGGAAAGCGGATCATTGTTCCACCAAGGGAACCTGCGCAGTGCACTCCATGCCCGCATCAAAATAGAAAGTAACAAGTGTCTTTTCAGCCACTTTTTTTCTGCCACACTCATCCTACAAGATGTGATCTTGAAAACATATTTTGGTGCCAAAGGTGCACACCAAAACCCATGTGGCTTTCCCCCACAATCCACTGCTAAAATGGCCATTATAATTGCTGAAATAGACCATGAGCATGAAAAAACATAGTGTGCAAGAAGGAAATATCCTCCTTGGTATAATATGCTGCTCATATAGATAAGAGAGTGCAAAAAAAGAAACAAATAGCTACCTCCCTCATCATGCACTTTGGTCTTTGAGCTGGAATGGCTCAAGTGAAAAGTTCCCCTTACTGCAACATAGTAGGGGAGTGGTTGTGCCAACCATCTCATCATCTCTTGGGCTATGCATCTAGCCATATGCTGATATTCCTCCATCAGAAATCCCTCCCAAGTGGACTCCTCCATCAGTACATAGTATGCATGAGAATGCCGAAAAGAAGAATCCAAAGTTGCTGCATGTAGGTGTCTCTTCTTGTGCTTGTGAGCCCAAGCCAAGATAATCAAAACATAGCAAGGGATGCTGCCATCCATTACTCCCTCATCATCCTCTCCTACATGCCTCCAAAATACATCACTTGTGAAGTGGTTTTAAGGACACTCCAACAAGTAATTCAAGCTCTCAAGTGACAATGTTGCTGGCCTTTAGATTAGGGCCACTGTCATCTCAAAGCTCCCCTCTTTGACATGAATCTTGCCAAAGACTCCTCCCATCATGTTGCTGAAAATTTTTAGCCCTTCCCATGAAGAAGGTACTACTTGGGCATCCAAGATCAAAGAGAAATCCTCTTGCACCATGCTAGTTCCTCCTATTTCTCCCACAACAACCAAACAAAATCTGAGCAACAAGGATGTTTGTTTCTCCTCCATACTTCCACCATACCAAATATGAAATGGGAACATGATGAATGGTAAAAATAATTCCATCCCATCATAATAGACTCATGCTCCTTCCTGCTCCATGGTGTAAGTATCCTTCCATCTCCTCCTCCCTTTCAAACCCCATGAAAAGGAATAGGTCACATGTTGGCCAAACTCCCTCAAGAGCAACCAACGCATCATGGCTTCTTTCTGCCCTGTATCATAGATCTGCAAGAGGCTCACCATCCTCTTGCCTCCCATCCACATCCACTCAGTTCCTAGTGGATGCTTTTTATCTTTCTGCAACTTGGCACCTCTCCAACAAGAGCTTCCATCATCCCAAAAGAGATTATCACCTTTGCATTTCATGGGACATTGAAATGAAATCCTCTCCATGATCCATAGCTCAACCCCTAACCTCATATGTGGTGCATGACTCATCAATGGTGCATGAGGATAATGAGGGTTTCTTCCTCCCCCTATCAAATCAAGGTGGCACACCGTTTTTGAAGTCTCCTCCACAAGACAGTCAGCATGCAGTAGTATGCAATCTCTCATAGAATGTGTTGAATCATCACAAAATGGAAACTCATGCATACCTTTGCAAATTTTGGGAGAGTATTGTGTGTCTGCAAGAATCTCTTCCCCAATTGTGCTGGTTACCTCAACTGCTGAAGATGGAGGCTGCTCCTCCATCATTGTGACAGCGTAGGCATGTGCCTCTTTTGTTGGTGGTGAGGGCTCCTCCCTCCGTTGGCCAAATAATCTGATCAATATATGAGAAAAATTAGCAAGAGTGGAAACCCTTTCATACCTCCCATAGCTGAACCACCAAGCCTTTGCCTCTCCCTTAAGGTGCAGCGCTGCAATTGCTACAGCCTCTCTCTCTACCACATGATGTAGTAGGAAGAAATCCTCTAGCTTCTTCACCCAAGCTTCTGCTGCACATGTGAGTGACCCATCAAATGTAGACAACAGAAATCTATTGCCTTTCATCATCCCATGACTATAGGGTCTTCTTTCCTCCTTCTGCTGAATATAGTGAGGGAAAGATAGAGTATCTTCGAAGACTCTAAGGCTTGTTCTGTATTCAGCAAGGTACCCACTTAGAACTTCGAATTCCAAGTGATCTTCATGCTTCTGCTTTGCTTCTCTATGAAAATAGGAAGTGCATGGTCCTTCCTCTTCTCCCTTTTCTGTCTCCTCAACCTCCTTGGAGAGGTTGTTGCTGGATCTGAAAATTGATGAGATTAATCTCATCCTATGCATCATTCTGGCCTCTTCTTCTCTAAAATTAGAACTTCACAAGCTGAGCCAAGTTCGAAGCTCTGATACCAATGTAGTGTCCCAAAATGGAAATAAGCAGATTTTTGAATGTTGAAGAATCCTTTTGTCAGAAATATGAACAAGGCTATTTCAGAGATGGACTGAGAGGGATTTTACTGGCTATGTCTCCTTCCAAAGAAGGGAGAGAACCAGAGGCTTCCTGGCCCTTACTCAGACTCTGCCGATAGCTATGTAAATATTTCTTCCTTCAGGAAGATCTTACTCAATGAATGAGCTACAGCAACATCTGAACTTTAACAATGAACAACAGTGAAATAATGCATCATAGTGCATAATAAGAGTACATGGCTGATATATAAAGTAGCAGCAACAAAAAATATACAAATATTGAGGAAGAAACCTCTCAAGATATCCTCAATCAAGAATATGCATTAAAGCTCAAGAATACACTGCTACAAGTTGCTGCCCTAGCCATTACTGTGCAGTTACATGAGGAGACTGCTCCATATAATATGAAATATGATGATATATCATTATCAGCTCAAGAAATGTGGGGGAGAAAGCTCTAAACCCCTAAAAATAACAAACTAACAATCCTTAGAAGGATTGGCTGCAATACATGTACAAAATGATCAAATACAAAAATGCCAGAGTAGTTGGGCAACTACTACAGCTCAATAATAATACATGAATGGAGAAGGGGAAATATGCTGCAAATAATATAGCTACCTCATCCAATGATCTTCTAAGTGAAAGGCTGCCATTTTCACTAAATATTACACTCTCCAATCCCCATGGTGAATCTTCCTGCAAATACCCTCTGAAAATAACGTTGTAAGAGGGAGTGACTGCGCTGGGGATGAGATGAAACACTGGGCCCTATGAAAAAATCTACAATAAAGCTTCGGAAATGTCCCTTTCTGATTTCTTAGAGAAATAAGAACTCCTCCTCTTCAAAACTAGCTCAGTAAATGGTGGGATGATGATCCCTCACTGCTACCTCTATCAACTCCTATGAATCTGCCCAACAGAAACGTTGTAGCTAAAAGAGATGGCTTTGGCCTCAAGCCTGGATGTGAGGAAGATGAAGAACAACTCCTCCAAGGCCTCCCAAGGAAGAAGAAAAGACTTCTAAACATAAATCTCCCTTGTGCTAAGCAACACAAGCTATTTCAGTTGAACAACTGAAGAGAGCTGCAAAATCGAATTCTCAAACATGAAAATGAACAATGGCTCTCCTTCACCTTTTTATGCAAGGAATTCTTCCTTGCCATTGACCCCACTCATATTAGGGTTTCTTCTCATTTCAAATTTCCCTCCTTTCCAACTGCGCAGTCTTCATGAGAAAGCTTCTCCTTTAAACCACGTTGTTGACTTGGTCAACCATGGTCTAGTTAACTTGCTTTTGGCCCTTTTCACATTAGGGATCGCCATATTCAGCCACTTAAGTGACTCTTTCGCACTCAGAGAGTTTATTTTGCTACTGTTATGGGCTCTTTACCTATTTTATTCCTTTTATTAAAATAAAAGCGAAATTAATGTTCCAAATACTTTATTGAAAAATTTGGAACATTACACTATATTACACTATATTGATGTTACCTTACCTATAAATGTAACAACCAAATGGTTTTTTATCCTTACTTAAGAAAGGATTCCCATGGCATTCTTTCGTTTTGTTTGATTTTATTGAAACATTTTCATATTATTTTTTCATGGAATTCCTCTCTTTCTTGCCTTGAAATACATAATAGAGATGATACGATTAGCAAGTGTAATATAAGCAATACTAACCCTTATGTATTCCAACCAATAGGCATGAATTTGTCCCTCTCCTTATCAGTTAGGCCTTAAAGCTCCGTTCCTCTCCTTATCAGTTGAGCCTTAAAGTACATCCTTTTCAGTCCAGGTTTGTAAGTAAAATTTTGTGGTTGGACTACTCTCCTAGTTGTTACCTAATTAAATATCCTTGTATTATTGACAACACGACACATTTATCTTCTAATTATGATGCACTGTTATGTTATTCATTGTTTTAGGAAAATCCTATCCTTAGATATTTAAGCATGGTTTCATTTCTATTTAAATATTATGTTTTCTACTTTTTCTATCAATGACTTTATAGCACTGTCTATGACCCTTGACTATAATGATGGCTTATATAGACTCATTATCCATCTAGAGGAAAGGCTCTTGAAATACATAGGTACACTCGAACTCAATAGATGAAATACCCTGCATCATATGGTATTTCTTTCTTTATTATTTTTCGTCTGAGGGAAGCTTGAGATAATTTCCTTTATCTGGGTCCCTCCTATGAAATTTTAATGGATGTTCCAACCCTTCAACTATGTAGATAGTTGACCGAGAAGCACTTTGATTATTTCATTTTCATCTAATCTATATGGTGTTGATTATTTCTATTTCAATGATATCCCCATGATGTGTAGCTATGAAAAAAAATAGATAATCAAAACATACCAAGTGAGAAAAAATGTAAGAGAGATAATATTATGTGTTCAACTATGGCATTTCATCTAAACATGCCACGAGCCTTCAATTATTTCATCAAAACAAATAAAAATATATAAGCCTTCAATTATTTCATTAAAAAAAACAAAAATATATAAGAATGAATTTAGAGTTTTCCAGCCCTCTTTTTCCCTGAAAGGACTCCCCCTTTTAAACCCCCCTCCTATGACCTTTGAATGCATGTTCCAACCCTTCAACTATGTAGGCAGTTGATTGAGAAGCACTTTAATTATTTAAATTTCATCTACTCTATATAGTATTGATGATTTATATTTCAATGATATCCCCATGATGTGTAGCTATGAAATGAAATGAATAATCAAATCACACCAAGTGAGAAAACATGTAAGAGAGATAATATGATGTGTTCAACTATGATAGTTCATTTAAAAATGCCACAACCCTTAATTATTTCATTAAAACAAATAAAAATATATAGGAATGAATTTAGAGTTTTCCAACCCTCTTTTTCCCTAAAAGGACTCCCCCTTTTAAACCCCCCTCCTACGACCTTTGAATGCATGTTAAAACCCTTCAACTATGTAGGAAGTTGACTGAGAAGCACTTTGATTATTTAATTTTCATCTACTCTATAAAGTATTGATTATTTATATTTCAATGATATCCCCATGATATGCAGCTATGAAATGAAATTAATAATCAAATCATACCAAGTGAGAAAAATATGAGAGAGATAATATGATGTGTTCAACTATGATAGTTAATTTAAAAATTCCACAAGCCTTCAATTATTTCATTAAAATAAATAAAAATATATAGGGATGCATTTAGAGTTTTCCAACCCTCTTTTTCCCTAAAAGAACTCCCCCTTATAAACCCCCCTCCTATGATCTTTGAATGCTTGTTCCAACCCTTCAACCATGTAGGAAGTTGACCGAGAAGCACTTTGATTATTTCACTTTAATCTACTATATATAGTATTGATTATTTCTATTTCAATGATATCCCCATGATGTGTAGCTATGAAATGAAATGACTAATCAAATCATACCAAGTGAGAAAAAATGTAAGAGAGATAATATGATGTGTTCAACTATGATAGTTCATCTAAAAATGCCAGAAGCCTTTAATTATTTCAAAAAATGAAAATAAAAATATTTAGGAATGAATTTAGAGTTTTCCAACCCACTTTTATTATTTCATTTTCATCTACTCTATATAGTATTGATTACTTCTATTTCAATGATATCCCCATGATGTGTAGCTATGAAATGAAATGAGTAATCAAATTATACCAAGTGAGAAAAAATGTAATAGAGATAATATGAAGTGTTCAACTATGATAGTTCATCTAAAAATGCCACAAGCCTTCAATTATTTCATTAAAACAAATAAAAATATATAGGAATGAATTTAGAGTTTTCCAACCCTAGTTTTCCCTAAAATGACTCCCCCTTTTAAACCCCCTCCTATGACCTTTGAGTACATGTTCCAACCCTTCAACTACGTAGGTAGTTGACCGAGAAGCACTTTGATTATTTCATTTTCATCTACTCTATATAGTATTGATTATTTTTATTTCAATGATATCCCCATGATGTGTAGCTATGAAATGAAATGAATAATCAAATCATACCAAGTGAGAAAAAATGTAAGAGAGATAATATGATGTGTTCAACTATGATAGTTCATCTAAAAATGCCACAAGCCTTCAATTATTTCATTAAAACAAATAAAAAATATATAGGAATGAATTTAGAGTTTTCCAACCCACTTTGATTATTTCATTTTCATATACTTTATGTAGTATTGATTATTTCTATTTCAAAGATATCCCCATGATGTGTAGCTATGAAATGAAATGAATAATCAAATCATAGCAAGTGAGAAAAAATGTAAGAGAGATAATATGATGTGTTCAACTATGATAGTTCATCTAAAAATGCCACAAGCCTTCAATTATTTCATTAAAACAAATAAAAATATATATGAATGAATTTAGAGTTTTTCGACCCTCTTTTTCCCTAAAAGGACTCCCCCTTTTGTCAACAAGAAACAATGAAATTGGCATCTAGAAACAACATGACAACACCTACACTAGTGTGGGACCACATGTCATGTAATGATGGGTTCTAGTGATACATTAGTGTGAAATTCAATTTATTTAATAAATTGGACATGTGTCAAATTTAATTATCCCTTATTTAAAATTGGACAATAAAATGTAATATTATCTCATAATCACTTGTACTAGTTAACAGAGTGTGATAAAATCAGTTAGCTCATGAATTTCGAGTTGAGGGTAACTGGTGAGGCATGCAGAGTAATTCTAGTTGTAACAGAGTTCAAAGTGAAGTTGGTGCATTAGTTAATGCATCTGTAATCAATTTAACTCAGTTATGTAGTTAAAGTTAGTTGTGCTATTTGTAACTATTTTTTGCACTATTATTTAATTCATAATTAGTGATCTAACATGCAACTGATGATTTACTATTATTAGCTGCATGCATGTCAGTTCTAGTGGAAACCCAGTTGAGACAAAGTTTAAAGGGAAGTGTAACTATCAGTTGTGATATTAGCAGGTTGCCCAGATGCAGTTAAAACACCACACAATTCCCATGATACTCAATGCAGTTGAGGAAGGCTGAAATTACTAAGGAATAGGGATTGAATTCATCCGGAATTGCGTGAGAAAGGTAGGTTGAAGACAGGCTGAGAATTGGCTGATTGTTGGCCCTTGTCTGGATTAGTGTGAGACGATATGCAGATTGCAGGAGAATCTCGTGAGAAGAGTACATTGTAATTGTTTCATGATTCCTTATGGAATATACAATATATGATAGAGAGGTTTTGAGTATCAATATTTCCCCAGGAAAAATACATGCGTTGTGTGATTGATTTTATTCTTTCTCTTACTTGTTGTGATTAGCATTTGTGTTTAAATTTCCGCAATTTATTTGTAGAAGTGATTCAGTATCTAGATTTAGTACATTGTTAGATCTAATTTAATCCATGATATACACATTATTTGTATAATTTCTACATGGTATTGGAGCCGTGTTATAGATCTTTTACATGGTATGAGAGCATGAATTATTTGGGCGCACGATTTTGCAGAGAATATATGAAAATTTTGATGCAATTTTTTCAAAAACAAATAGAATATTTGGATTCCTTGCGAAAAAATACCCAAATTGAAAAAAAATCGGTCGAATCGGAGCTCGGATGAGGGAGATATCATTGATTTAAAATCAACTCTTTTTTAGAAAATTTTGCGACGACAGACAATTACAATGTGCGCGAGTCAAGAACTCGCATGCACTTGAGGTAAAATATGCATGAAAAGATTTGAGGATCAAAGAAGAGGATAGTGCCTTGGTGGTTGAGAGGGAACCTCTCAACATGCAGTCTCAAAAGGTTGTGGAATAGCCATAATTGGAGATGCATATAGGAGACCGAGTGGAAGAGTCCACTCAAGTAGAGACCTCCAGGAGGGGGAATTTTCAAGCCAGATGGGAAGAGGGAGTACATGCAGCTATACCTCCACGTGTGAGGTGGGGTGATGTGAAAAATTAATCCCAAGTAGAAATTTGGGCAGGGTCCTAGAGATGCTGTGTCTCATGGATCGAACCTGGCTACGAGGAGCCCATAGTACATCAGTAATAGGATCAGTTAGATTGATGCAATCAAATGTCAGGAGGAAAAAATTCAGAGTGACAGGTTTTGGATATTTGAGCGTAGATCCGAGTTGGCAGTAGTGTAGAGTGCATGGATGAAGATGTCAACAACTCAGAGAATCCAGTAGACATGTGGAGTAGGTACCAGCAGTCAGAAGATTCTGATGACATATGCATTATACTAATTCAGTTGTTTGGAGGATATTTAGTTTTGGAAGTGTTGCATGCAATAGTTGCATGTGGGAGAAACACTAGATAAGTATTGCATGTAAAAGTTGCATGTGCGAGAAACACTAGAGAAGTGTCGCATGCAAGAGTTGCATGTCGCATGCAAGGACATTCCTTTCTTGTTGAGATGCAGTGTTGAATTTTGCAATAAGAAATAGTGAAATTGGCATCTATAAACAACATGAAAACACCTACACTAGTGTGGGACCACATGTCATGTAATGATGGGTCCTAGAGATACATTAGTGTGAAATTCAATTTATTTAATAAATTGGATATGTGTCAAATTTAATTATCCCTTAATTAAAATTGGATAATAAAATGTAATCTTATCTCATAATCACTTGTAATAGTTAACTAAGTATGATAAACTCAGTTAGATCATGAATTTCGAGTTGAGGGTAGTTGGTGAGGCATGCAGAGTAATTATAGTTGTAATAGAGTTCAAAGTGTAGCTAGTGCATTAGTTAATGCATGTGTAATCAGTTTAACTCAGTTAATTGAGTTAAAGTCAGTTGTGCTAGTTGTAACTGTTTGTTGCACTAGTGAGAGATCAAGTGAATTAAATATTATTTAATTCACAATCAGTGATCTAACATGCAATTGATGATTTACTATTATTAGCTACATGCATGTAAGTTCCAGTGGAGACCTAGTTGAGACAAAGGTTAAAGGGAAGTGTAACTATCAGTTTTGATATTAGCAGGCTCCCCAAATGCAGTTAAACACCACAGGATGCCCATGATACTCAGCGTAGTTGAGGAAGGATGAAATTCCTCAAGAATAGGGATTGCATTCATCAAGAATTGCATGAGAAAGGCAGGCTGAAGACATGCTGAGAATTGGCTAAGTGTTTGCCCGATTTGCAAGAGAGTCTTGTGAGAAGAGTGCATTATAATTGTTTCATTATTCCTTGTGGAATATACAGTATATGATAGAGGGGTTTTGAGCAGCAAGCTTTCCACAGGAAAAATATCTGTGTTGTGCGATTGATTTGCTTCTTTCTCTTACTTGTTGTGATTGGCAATCATGTTTAAATTTCCACAATTGATTTGTCAAAGCGATTGAGTATCTAGCTTTAGTACATTGTTAGATCGGATTGAATCCATGATATACATATTGTTTGTATAGTTTCTACACCTTTTAAACCCCCCTCCTATGAATGAATTTAGAGTTTTCCAAGCCTCTTTTTCCCTAAAATGGCCCCCCTTTTAAACCCCCCTCCTATGACCTTTGAATGCGTGTTCCAACCCTTCAACTACGTAGGAAGTTGACCGAGAAGCACTTTTGATTATTTAATTTTCATATACTCTATATAGTCTTGATTATTTATATTTAAATGATACCCTCATAATGTGTAGCTATGAAATGAAACGAATAATAAAATCATACTAAGTGAGAAAAATGTAAGAGAGATAATATGATGTGTTCAACTATGATAGTTCATCTAAAAATGCCACAAGCCTTCAATTATTTCATTAAAACAAATAAAAATATATATGAATGAATTTAGAGTTTTTCAACCCTCTTTTTCCCTAAAAGGACTCCACATTTTAAGCTCCCCTCCTATGACCTTTGAATGCATGTTACAACCCTTCAACTACGTAGGCAGTTGACCAAGAAGTTTGATTATTTCATTTTCATCTACTATATATAGTATTGATTATTTCTACTTCAATGATATGCCCATGATGTGTAGCTATGAAATTAAATGAATAATTAAATCGCACCAAGTGAGAAAAAATGTAAGAGAGATAATATGATGTGTTCAACTATGATAGTTCATCTAAAAATTCCACAAGCCTTAAATTATTTCATCAAAACAAATAAAAATATATAGGAATGAATTTAGATTTTTTCTTCCCTCGTTTTCCCTAAAAGGACTCCCCCTTATAAATCCCCTTGCAAATACATTTGCTAGTGTTTTTGGAAATAATGTAAATGTCATTTCTCAGAAACCCAGAAATTAGAAAATACAAGAAGGATGCTTTCAAAATCACATGTCTATCACCTAACCAACCATAATGGCTAGGATGTGGTGATACTCATTTTCATTGGCAGTAAATTATAAAAATTATAGCTAAATGCAGGGACAATCCTAATGTTTTTGGAAACCACGTACATGTCATTTCTCCCATAATTTTTAAGGCATTTTCTAGTGTTATTGGAAACCATGTACATGCCATTTCTTCCATAAAATTTAACCATGTACATGCCATTTATCCCATACCATAAAATTCAAGGAATTTTCTAGTGTTTTTGGAAACCATGTACATGTCATTTCTCCCATAAACTTCAAAGCATTTGAAATAAATGTTCATTGAATATTTTATTGCCGTCCTAGTGTTTTTGGAAACCATGTACATGTCATTTATCCCATAAACTTTAAGGCATTTGTAATAAATGTTCATTTAATATATTTTATTATTATTATTATTATTATTATTATTATTTTTTCAGGGATAAAAAAAGCCCACTAAACATGGTTGAAAAAAGGACATTATGCATAGATGTTTCTTGTTATCTCAATCCAGGGAAAACAACGATTACATATGTGCTATGAAATATTGCGACTAACAAAGTCCTCCAAAGGAAAATGAATATACCTGGAAGAACACCAAACAATGAAGCATATTATATTGCATTGATAGAAGGCTTGATAACAACTAGGGAGTATGGTTCAAATGAAATTTTAGTTTTCATCAATTCTGAACTTGTGTGCAACCAGATGAAAGATGTGTGCAAATTTAAGAAGGAGAGGCTGAAACTACTGCATGGAAAAGAAAAAAATATTGTTAGACAATTTCAATCATTTACTATATGACATTGTGAAAATGTTAATAAGATGTCTGGTGATATATTGTATGGGGTAATGCCAATTCAATATTCATCTGTCAAAGATGAATTATTATTGTATGGGGCAATGCCAATTCAATATTCATCTCTCAAATATGAATTAGTGTTGAGATGCTCTCATTCAAAATTTATTGATGATTCATCTCTCAAAGATGAATTAGTGTTGAGACGCTCTCATTCAAAATTTATTGATGATTCATCTCTCAAAGATGAATTAGTGTTGAGACACTCTCCTTCAAAATTTATTGATGGAAATTGTAACATATCTTTGATATGTGTGTGTTTTGTACTTATAAATGCACCATTTTTAATGACCATGTGTATTTTTCAATTATATACCAAGTGTGCCCCCCACCATGTAAGCGCAACTTGGTGAAATTCATGTTTAAAAAAATTAAAATATGCAGGACTTCAATTTTTTTTTTTGTTTAAAGTGAGTTTTACACATAAATTTGTGCTTTGAAAGTTTTATGTTTTATATAGTTTGTGTTTGTGCTCAACATTTGTGTACATCAAATTTTCGAATTCTTTTGATTTTTTTAAACAATAATTTTAAAAATAATTGTAAATGTCCACTGTATATATATATATATATATATATATATATATATATATATATATATATATATATATATATATATATATATATATCATGAGGATGATCATTTGGCACGTGATTTTTCGAGGCGAACACCAATAGAGTCCCATGCCTCTACGAAAGAGTGGGATCATGGATCGGGGGATGTTCATGGTATTTATATTCAATGTGCATGTTTTTAAATGACATCTTAATGTATAATCTTATTCTCATATATACATGTATACATGTGGAATTGATTTTTTATTGAATATATAATTTTATCCTCATGTACATACATGTATATGGATGAAATTGATTTTTTATCAATTTAGTGAGTTAAATTATTTTTTAATAAATTTAATTTTTTAGGAGTTTGGAGGAAAATAGTATATAATCAATCAATAGAGCCTCACCATGGTTCACGCAATCATGGTATGGTTCACACAATCTACTCAATCATATATATGTATTTATATGTATGTATGTATTTTTGAATTGATTAAAAATTCATATTTTTTTATGAATCTTCCCTCTCGTCGTGTGAGAGTGGTGGTGGTACACATTCCCTTGGTGGCCAATCGCATGAGGGCGGTGGTATGCATTCCCCCGGTGGCCAATCAATGGGTGATCATGTTGGTTCTAAACCAATGGGTGGTGGCCAATTAATGGGTGGTCATGCTAGTTCGCAACCATCTCAGGGTGGGCATGATGTTACTTAGCCATCTCTAGGTGGCCATTAATCTGAATATTATTGTCATTTAATTCTTAATTTGTTAATTTATTTATATAATTTTTTTATGGTTAAAAAGAAAATTTGTACACATTTCTTCACCTATTTTTTTATTTATACATAATTTTATATATTGATGCAGAGGGTGAAAATGTTGCTCGAAAAAGACGTAGGCCAGACCGTGTTATTCAAGAAGAAGTTTGTACACCAACCATGACTTATCCTTCTGAAATTATCAATTTAACTTGGGAAACAAATATCCAACAACGCACACTACAAAGGTGTGAACATCTTTATTCAAAATTGAAGAAAGATCTTCTTTCTTTAAAACTCCCTGCTGAGAGTCGAGAAAGCTTATAAATACTTACACACTCTTTAAGCACACTTGTAGATGTTTACAAAAATCTTGAACCAACCACTGATACTTTTGTAGAAGTGATGAGGAAAATAAAGGAAACAATAATGGGTCCCGATAAATGGGATGATGTTAAAAACAAAGCTACAAAAGAAATGGAAATATCTATGTTTAATTTCAAAGAAGGGCCGAAAAGAAAGATGCTAAAGGTGCAATATTTCAAGCACCCTAATATAGCTTGTCACTTGTATAATAGATACCTTGCAGCCTATGGAAGACTACCATGGAATTATGAGGTTCCTGCTTATTTTGCAAAATTATTTTATGCATAATTCTTTTAGGGAATGAAACCCAATTATAATGACCTTCATTCTGAATTTTTTGGTCCTGGGAATGGTCAATTATGTGACCGTAGAGCCGCTAAGCGTGATGCTGAGTTGCCTCGCCTTGAGCCACCATTAGTAAGTTGACATATTCATATGGAAACTTTGCAATCAGAGATGGATACCACTTCTCAAATAATCGAGAAGTAAGAGATGCCATCATATACAATGTTCAGGTTGGACTTGGTGGAATTGATATTGGTCTGAATCGACAAAGAGCACGAGAGAATACACGTGATAATTTTGTGTATAATACAGATGATGAGATGGAAAACATGAGTATTGAAGAGCTTAGAACATATGCAAAGCATTGTCGCAATGGTTGGCATGACCTAATTCTTCATGAGGAAGAGGGCATGGGATCGATATGTGTTAATGGTTAGGGTGAATATTTTAATGTAATTTGTAATTTACATATACATGTTCATTTGTATATGTTAATCTAACAAAAATGTATCATATGTTCACCATTTTTAGTTAACACGCTTGATGAATGAAAATTTTGATAATATCACGGTCGAAGGTTGAGGTTCTCGCAATCAATATGATATGTTTAGAAATGTTAGTGTTTTTTAAGTGCTCATGATGTTGATGTACAATTATTGTTCTATTATTATATTGGTCCCATGATGAAATATTTTTAAAAGAAATGATCATGTACACACATGTATATAATTAAATGTTAATAGATTCCGATTCCGTCCATTGTTTTCACAATGGAGCCACCCTCTTCTTCCTTGTTAGGAGATGTGTCAAATCCACCGTCACAAGTATTCATTTTTTCACTTATATTTTTCAAATTATAAATTAAAGTAAATGTTTCAATTAAAAATGAGATCTAGATCTTGAGTTATTTTACAGTTTTAAATTTTTTGAATTTTGTTTTTGGAGATGATTTTCGTTCTCCAAGGACTTTAGCGATGGAGTGTATGATGGAGATAGGAACATCCAAAAAATTTGAACAAAAAGTTGTCTAACTTTTTTTTAATATTATTGCATTAGTTTATGCATTTTCATTTGAAATATATATATACTTGTACACGTATATTTTACATTTTATCGTCGAGGAGATATATATATCTATATATATATATATATACTTGTACACGTATATTGTACATTTTATCATCGAGGATGCATTTATGATCGGCCAACATGAGACAATGGAGGGGGAACTACATGAGGTATTGCATGATTTTTTTTTTCATTTAGTTTCTTTTATTTAATTTCTACATTCTCGTTCAATTTTAAAACACAAATTTTAATTTTAGATAATGTAATATACATTTCTTATACATGTCTACATATATATGTATATGCAATTAGGACGAACACGGGACAATTGAAGGGGAACTACATGAGGTATTGCATGAAAATTTCATTTGGTTTGTTTTATTGAAGTTATACATTCTCATTCAATTTTAAAATAATAAATTTTAATTTTAATACATGTAATATAAATTTATTAGACGTGTGTAAATGTATATATGTATACATGCAATGAGGGCCAACATAGACAATGGAGGGGAAACTTAATGAGGTATTGCATGAATTATTATTTTTTTTTTCATTTTGTTTTTTTATGAAGTTCTATATTCTCATTGAATTTTAAAACATTAAATTTTAATGTTTACACATTGTGTAGGTTCCCCATTCTTCAGATGATAGTACAAGGAGGTTGCTGGAAAATACATTGCAGCCAAATTCACTATTTGATTGATGCACATGCAACATTTTATTTGATCTAGTCTTTTATAACTTTAACATGTGTCATATTTAATTTCTATATAACTTGATACTTCTAACACTATACATTGTTATATTTACTTTTATTGTTCATGATATAAATTTTGGATAGTTGAACTGCATTTACTTTTATTAAATGATTTTAAATTTTGGATAATTGTCACATTTGGCATGTGATCACATGTTGTTATATAATGTTAACTTAGATGATCTTAGATTATGTTTTGCTTTTAAAACTGGTTGTTTTGTCACTTGTTATTTAAAATGAATCTAGATTTAAATTGCAAATTAGAAACACGTGGTACATGTTATGCATTTGAACATGTGCGAATGTTATATAATTAGGTGTAAATGTCTATTAAAGGTGATATTTAGGTACATTTTGCATGATCACATGTCATTTAAAACAATCATATATATGGTTTTACATATTTAAGTTCATGAATATATGTAACAATGATTGAAGTACATTTGCATTTAGTTGTTACATATTGCATACATGATGACATGTTATTATAATGTCAACTTAAATTAAATGTTTTGATTTTAAAATTCAAGTTGTTTTGTCATTTGTTATCTAAAATGAATCTAGACTGAAATTGCAAATTTTACAAAATACATGTGGTACATGTTATGCATTTGAACGCGTGTAAATGTTCAATATAATTAGGTGTAAATGTCTATTAAAGGTGATATTTAGGTACATTTTGCATGATCATGTGTCATTTAAAACAATCATATCTATGATTTTACATATTTAAGTTCATGAATATATGTAATGTAATGATTGAAGTACATTTGAATTTAGTTGTTACATTTTGCATACATGATGGCATGTTGTTATAATGTTAACTTAGATTCAATCTTATATTAAATGTTTTTTTTCAAAGCTCAAGTTGTTTTGTCAAATTTGTTATTTAAATCAAATCTAGATTGAAATTTCAAATTACAAAACACATGTGGTACATGTTATGCATTTGAACATGTGTGAATGTTATATAATTAGGTGTAAATGTCTATTAAATGTGATATTTAGGTACATTTTGCATGATCATGTGTCATTTAAAAGAATCATATCTATGGTTTTACATATTCAAGTTCATGAATATATAACAATGATTGAAGTACATAAATGCATTTAGTTACATTACATTTTGAATATATGATGACTTGTTGTTATAATGTTAACTTAGATTCAATCTTTTAGATTAAATGTTTTGTTTTTAAAGCTCAAGTTGTTTTGCCATTTGTTATTTAAAATGAATCTAGACCGATATTGCAATTAAAAAACACTTGTGGTACATTTTAAATGAATTTAAACATGTATGAATGTTATATAATTAGGTGTAAATGTCTATTAAAGGTGATATTTCAAGGTACATTTTGCATGATCATGTGTCATTTAAAAAAATCATATCTATGGTTTTACATATTTAAGTTCATGAATAAATAATAATGATTGAAGTACATAAATGCATTTAGTTACATTACCTTTTGAATATATGATTACTTGTTGTTATAATGTTAACTTATAAGATTCAATCTTAGATTAAATGTTTTGTTTTTAAAGCTCAAGCTGTTTTGTCATTTGTTATTTAAAATGAATCTAGATTGAAATTGCAATTACAAAACACATGTAGTACATGTTAAATGCATTTGAACATGTATGAATGTTATATAATTAGAGCATACATATATTAAAAGTGATATTTAGGTGTACAATTTTTCACATGATCATGTGCCATTTAAAACAAAATTATAGATGGTTAAATATGTTAGCCCCTATAAATTCCTTGACAAGCAAGCAAGGAGCTAATTTGTTTTATGAGCCTCCTATGAATGCATTTCTTTCTGAAAACACATCATCCTTGAAACCTTTATGCTCCTTGCCCTTTGATTGTTTCTCTACTGCTTCTTGGAGTCAATAAGCCTCACCGATGATGAAGAATTGTGCTCCAAAAGGCCTTTATTTGCCCCTTGTACCTTTGCAGAACTCTCCATTTTACCCTTTTTTCCCCTTGGGTCAAATTCCCCTCACCCTCCTCCAAATCCTCCTGTACCACGCATACACCCCCGTTCTAGTTTAATTTTCCCTTTTTCCCCTTATCGTTACCCTCCATTGGCCTTGGAATGCACTAAAAAGTGGGGCAAAAACCCACTTTTCCACCTTATAATAGGGTTTCCAGCCTCTTTCTCTCGCCAGCCCTTTAAAACCACTTCCCCATATACCCTATGCCCAAGACCGAGTGCTTATGGCTCGGGCGCTAATCGCATCGGAGAATCGGCTTTTAACGTTCAGGCTCCTTTGTAGTAAATCATGAAAACTCGATGCGATAGTGTTGTCGCTCCATCGGTCCCGCCGCGATCTCCACCGTTGATCTGTCGTTTCTGATTAGACGGCCCGGCGCTAATCGCACTCCCGCCCGATCGCAATTGCAACTTTCACCGTGTCACTTTTTGTTCCACTCCGATTGCATTCACCGATTCAATCTCCGCCGTAGATCCGTCATCCGGATCGGATGGCCGACGCTCCATCGCATCGCGCCCGTCGCATCGCATCCCGTCCTCTCGCATTCGCCAATTGCGATCCCCTCCGATCCCATCGCAGCCGTCCGTTTAATCCATGATCCGACGGCCCTCGCTCTCGCCCAATCGTAATCACATTTCTCAATTGTTGCCACTTTCCGCCTTGCGATTGCTATCCGCTTTCATCCAATCTTCGATCGTTCGTTGTCCAAGATCCAACTACAAACTAATCACACCATCATTTAATTGGACTTCCAACCTCCCATTTATTCTCTCCAATTAGATCACAGCCGTCGATCTCCTCCCGAGATCCAACGGCTCTAAGTGGATTGCCCTCCACCCATGCTGGTCCCACCACACACGATCATTTTCATTGTATTTTCGTTCATTTCTTTGCATTTCCACCTATGTCCAACCTTTCGCAATTTACGTTAAAGTTTAATGTTTCCCATTCATCTCCGCCCGACTCATCAATCGGCTCCCCGTCGTTTAATCTCCGCCGTCAATCTATGCCAAATACCACGATCAAACGGTCCACACGCATTTTTCCACCCAAAACCCTATTAGGTCACTCGTGTGCACCATATCACCGCATTATTCACCATTGTTTTATCTAAAAACACCATTTTATCACCGCGCGCTATCATTCTCTCCATCCTCCATAGCCATCCTCCCCATGTATGGATTTACAATAGAGTTGCGTGTTTTGTAGTAAGCGTGAAAACCGCCATGATTCAAAATCCCCGTACGCTTACAGAGAAACAGAAAATACCATTTTGAAAGAGCCGAACTCATGAAGAAGTGTCCGGTGCGACATATGATGGGGCCCGCATTAAAGAACAAGTATTTAAACTCTGAAAATCTTCCCACAGCCCACAAAGCATAGATCTCACCGATAGAGACAAGATGAGCAAAGAGAGAGTTCAAGGCACGTAGTAGAATATTTCGAGCCTTTTCGTGATTTAGAAGGCAAAGGTACCGCATCAAAGACATTATGGACCACAATGTATAAGCCCAACTACGTAAAACAATACTACGTGGTTTCACACCAAGAGATCGTTCTTCCCTAAAGGACCAAGCGCCCATATCGTTTCTTTGTTTACCGTGTTCTTGAAGAGATTTCAATCGACCGCAAAATTAAAGCGCCGCAGCATTTGTTATGCGCATATGCACCTCAAAGTCATTTATCTCGTCTGTTTGTTTATTAACCATAAATTACCACAGAGTACGCCGCAGTGCATCGTGGCCATACCGTAGTAAATGGAAGCTTGAAGAAGACCACTTGCATCCAAGAGAGTGCCGCAGATAAATACACAGATTTAAAATGTACGGGGCTGCCCCTCTTCCTCTTCTAAGTTTTAATGCTCCATTTAGTTTTTCTACCTACCTCCTCTCGCTCTTCATCTTTTAGCTATAAATTATGAAAGAAACTCATGGTAAAGGTTGTTGATCGATTATCGGTAGAATTTCGTTGTTTCTTTTGAGACATAGTCTCTGTAAAGTTGCAAGATAGGCTAAGGAAGATGTATTTAGATTGAAATTTCAAGTCGTTGGCAATGTTGTACTCGATCGGTGTTTCTCTTAATATGACAAGTACATTTCTTGATCCTAATTTAAAGCAACTCTCCAGTAATTTTTTCTATCTCTCGTGTTTTATCATTTCATTACATTTTTCCGGCACGCATCGAAATTTAAAAGGATTTACCCTTGCTAGGTACCCTATGTCTCCGATCTCCCTACCTTAATTTTTTTCTCGCTATATGTATCTCGAGGTTTGATTTCTACCTTGATTTAACCAAGCAAGGGTCCCATATGTCGCCATTTACGGTATGAATTAATGAATCGGTTCTTAGATGTTCTTGTTAGATTTAATTGGAATGAATTGGGAACATGGGGAGGTCTAGAACTTGTCCCTATCTCACTAGATCCTTTTCAATTAATTAAGCCTATCTAATTTCCCTTGAGCCGGAGGTCAAGCATTGAGTTCACAAAGCCCTCTCCGATCTCAAAGCTCTTCAACTTTGTGCTCCCGACCTTTAATGTTTCCTTTGCTCTCACCTTCTCTGCCTATCCTACCACACTATCATCTTTAAGATCCAATGCTTTAGATGACTAGCCCAATTGAAAGTTTTTGCATATTGATTAAGCAAGGGTCTTTTCCCCGACTTCCATTTTCCCATGGTCTTGAATGTTCCCCCGACCTATTCCCCCTTTGCCTAAATCTTCTTGCTTCCACTTTGTATTATATTTAATTCTTCTTTCCCCGATTCCTCCCTAAACCAAACATACATTAAAAACCTCGAACCTTATAAATAGCCTAATATCTTAACCTTAGAGCTTCAAATACATATACCTTCGACAATCATAGAGAGATCCCTCTCTCGACCCGGCTAGATCCTAGGGTCTCCAAAGTGGCTTGATGTTGTCTCATCTTTGGCATTGCCAACATTGCCAAAACATGGGAACCCCAACATAATGGCACCTCCAATGGAGTGAGTCTAGGCATTTTCCACCATAATAGATCACAAGAGCCTTAAAAACCTAAAATTATGGTCGTGTTGCTAGTGAAACACTTCCATTTGCATTCCAACTTCTCTACCATTTGTTGTGTTTCTCCCACACTTCAGATAGAGTCCGAGCAGCTGTGTAGCTTCCAGATTCACACTTTTAGAGATGACATGTATGAAAAATCCCTCCCTACCAATCTCCGGTTGTTTGCTGTGTTTTAAATATATCCTTGAAAAAGGACATCTCATAAGCACAAGCAGGATGCGTGTACCCTCTGGGAGCATATTAAACTTCCACCCGGTGACTTCATGCCAGCCTCTTTAAAGATCAATGACTCCACCGGTGATCGCAGGGCCCGCCGATAATCTTGGTTTCACATAAGACCCACTGAAGACCACTCTAAAACAACATCAACCATAATAAAATACAGGGTTAAGTCGTCTTGTTGGAGAACAAATATCTCCGGGTTTTAGAACCATTCACACAAGAGCTTACCCTAACTCCAAACCCAATTCGAAATAGTTGACAACCCCGAGAACATCCTCAAGAGATCTCCTACACCTAAAAGACCAACTATTTCCGCCCACATCCATAGAGCTAATCGTCTGTATCATTTCACAGCCTTCTATCAGCCCATTTTTTGACCTAGACCTACCGAACGTACTACCAAGAACTAGGTCATTTAGTGTTCCAAGTTAGCCGTACCTGAGCTTCCCGGCTCACCATATCATAGTGGTGAACACATTAAGGACAAGTGAGACCCCTCCTATCCACACCTCCCCCGACATTCACTTTATTTAGAACTTGGGGCTCAGTCATCCTAAATCTGATCACAATTACCGGTCCTATTATCCCCGCTTATCCATATACCAGCTTGCTCAAAGTTAACCCTTTTACTCATTAGAACATCATCATGGCACTGCATGCACCTTTGGTTTTACCTCACCTCTAGTACCTTTACCCAATGATTATCAATCAAAAATCCCACACTTCACCGCCAAATAATCTACCACAACATAACACTGCTGTAGATAGGATGGAAGATTCTTTTTGACTACCTAGAGATAGATGATGATATAGTCAAAATGAGAATCTTTGCCCAGAAGCCTAGGAGGTGATGAAGAATGGTTCAAGAGCCTACCTCCTAATAGTATCCAAGACCCTTTCCCGTTTTATATCAGACTTTCATAAACAAATGGGAGGTTAAGGCTAACCTCGCCAAATCCTAGCGTAATATATGAACCTTAAAAGAAACACAGAGAGAGTGTCCATGACTACTCTACAAGATTTAACATCATTTATAATGCTCTTCCTCCACAAATGAAACCCTCCTGTGGCATGGCTCTGTGCGAAACATCCTGCAGCTTTTGATACGACATGGCCTACCAAATTAGGAGAGATTACAACATGTTGGAAGACATGACAAAAGTGATCAAAGAGTGTGAGGCTAATCTCGATTGGAGAAAAGAGCAAGATTGAGAGCCGAGAAGAGGGTAACATATAGAGATGACACTATGTTTCCACATCTGATCCCAATTATGACCGTTTATCCAAAAAACATGAAGAGCTTACAACAAATGATGGAAAAGATACACACATACGCAAATCAAAATCGAAACCAAAATCAAAACCAACTTTAGAAGAAACAATGCCACTCCCAATAGACAAGAGAATCGATCAGCAAGTTGTTCCTCCATTCCAAGAGAACTTTCGATGAAGATGACTTAATCATAGAAGAGTCCGAGAAACTACAATAAACATGTTCGAAATAGAAAACTCAATCCACAATTGTTCCCGCGTAAGAAGATCACCTCTCACCCTCATATTGGGATGAGGAATGGTTAGAATCAAGATTACAGGGTGCCAGATTTGAAAATGCTATCATGCGCTGAGAACAAACATAAACTTAGGAGCAAAAAGAGCCTAGACAATTCCAAACCCAAAGCTTCCGAGGTCACTATCAAGAAAATTCCGAGAAAACTTCTAAAGTGTACCCCGAGAGCAACAAATCAACAACCGAGAGTTCTAGAAGAACAAAGAAAAAGACAAATCAAAACACCTGACAACAGAATAATCAACTTACAAAAAGACTAGCACCGCAGCTAGTGCTCCTAGTAAAACAATTCCAAACACCGTACATAATGAGAAGCAACCCATTGATTCAGCCACTAAGGTAGTGTGGCTCACAAAAACAGAAAGGCTGGAACATTCCAAAAAGTCACTCCACTTTCAATTTAGAGAGTTAGATTGCAAAGATTAAAAATCTCTGTCTCCACCTCTCGAGCTAGCCACTCGTGATTTACATAAAGGCCAAATTTTGAAAGCATTAAATTTAGGGAGAACAAGGACATTGTAAACTCCGAGTGATGATCAAACATCCCTTCCTCGTTTGGTCCAAATATTGAAGGGAGGTTTCTGTGAAGGGGCAATTCCCTCTTTTTATATCATTTCAATATCCACGACAAGATCCTTCACAATGCAATGCATGACTCTAGAGCATCCCACAACTTAATGCCTAAGGTAGTAATGGAAAGGTTAGGCTCAGAGATAACTCAACTTACAAAGACTTATATTCATTTGATTCTATAAAGTGTCTTTACCAATGAAAGATTTATGTGTGAGCTCATGCATTCCACCCAAGTGCATGGTCGCGGATGTTGTCGTGGCGTATGTGCCACCCAAGTATGGCATGCCATTGCCAAGGTCCCGGGGAGCCAAGCTGTGTGGCACAATGCAAATGGATGGGGCATATGCCACAATCCCTCGCTTTTAGCCAACCTAGAAGACCGTACAGGAGGCACAACAAGCTCCCGGTCGCAGCCCCGAAAAGCCTAAAATTCTCCTCCGTACTCCGTACAAAAATGTAGGACTGGGACTTTTTATCTTCTACAACGACGAATCTTTGGGAGAGCGTAACCGTAGGACAGATGCACAAAGGTTTAAGACTACGGATTTTAACATAATGGCCACTCTATACTTAGAGGAATAAAAATGAAGGAGAAACTCCTAGACAAGGTAATCGAAACGTAGATTCAGACTAAACAAGCAAATCGACTATAATCAGCCTAAGTTAGTCACCCCTCACAAACTCATATACCACATGAGCATCGAAACCCTCCACAAAGACAACGCAAGTAACCCGTAATACAACAAAAACCGTTGAAAACTTACTCGTAGGGAGGAAATGACGGCGAAACGAAAAAATGGGCCCCCCCCGTGGGAAATGAACTTTTGATGGGTCATGCACCAAGAGAACTGCCGTGAGCCGGGGTGTGGCTACATGTTACGTAGAGTGACTACGCGGAGAGCCATGCCCGCAACTCGCATTTCAAATGTACAACACACGCAGAGTATGAGGCTCTTATCCTAGAAGCCAATCATGGAAGAAAATAGAGCTCGTAGGATAGCCGTACAGGAGACTCTCCGAGTTATTATAAAATGTGTGAATGGTGAATACAGCCAAACACCCTAGGTTGAGAGTATATAGGAACGATGCCATGGATATATTGAAAACATTTGGTTAATACGAATTAGTGTTTGTTCCTAGGAGTCAAAGGCCATTGAAAATGGATTAGCTTGCCTAGCCGCTTCATACCCTAAGACTCCAAGCGACCAACAAATCATAATACGACCAAATTCAGACTGCGAGTTATTTAATAACGAAAAGTATTGGCAAGTTTTCGAGGGTGATAAGCGTATTGAATATCGATAGGCGGTGAACGAGTTTGAATTTCTCGATTCGACTCTATGTCCAAGGATAGTCGCCTAAGTGAGGAACCTCAAATGAGGAAGAACCACCCCCGTAACATATAAATAAACACTTTGAATGAACATTGAACCCAAACTAAAATTAGAAACGTTGCAAAATGAAGAAGTTGAGGTGCTGCGGTGCCAAAGATAAGAACATACCGTGTTCGGCGCCTTGGAGGACCTTTTGACTTTGAAGATGTAGCAAAGAAGCCACTATAGAACACGGGACTTCGACGTTGAATAATGCAAGATAGGCACAGCATTACAAGCCTAAAATAAATTGGCTAAGTCTCTTCCGCAAACATGAAAAATAAATACATCGAATTTTTCAAGGAATTATCGTATGTGTTTGTTGGAGCTATGAAGAGTTAAAGGCCTATGACACGAACATTATACAAAGACAAAATACCTTTGAAAGAAAATTAGAAGCTCCTCTAGACAAAAGCTTCGTAATAAACCTGCAAAAGCAATTGCTTGCGCTGAAAAAGATTAAAATGTATGAGGCGGTACACACCTCGGAGGTTTTCCGATTGGGTCTCGCAACCTTGTAGCGGTGAGAAATAAAATAGGTGAGATCGTATTGTATAGATTTTTAGGAATCTTAATAAAGCCTCACTCAAAGACAATTACCTTGCCAAAAATGAACACATTCTTCGCAGGGTGGTAGGCCAAAAATGATCTCCCCGTTGCATGGTTTTTCGTGTTACAACCAAGTCTTAGTAATCCTTAAGACCAACTCAAGATGCCTCTACTACTCCATGGGCACCTTCATGTATGTTAAAATTCCCTTTGACTCCATGAACGCCGGTGTAACCTTCCAACGAGAAATGGATATAGCTTTTTTTCGATGAGATAGGGCACTTCATTGTCATCTATCCGGATGACATAACAGCCTACCCAAGACCGAAGAAGAACACCTAAAACTATCCGAGAAAGGTCTTTGAAAAATGTAGAAGGTCTTGGCCTCGTCATTAAATCCTAAAAAAGACCGTATTTAAATGCAAGAAGGTAATCTTAATGGCCACATCATATCCTCCGAGTAAGGATTAGGATAGACCCACAAAGAGTTGAGGGAATACTACAAATCACACACCCAAGAACATCAAAGAGTTAAGCAGCCTTATTGGGAAAATCAACTTCTCAGAGATTTATCTCAACTGGCCGAACACTCAGAATATGACTAACATGTTAAAGAAAGGTGTAGGAGTTATGGACCGTTGGGCTAAGAAATCTTTGAATCGCTTAAACTTGCACTCACCCAAAGCTCCCCGTCCTAATCAACCCGTATTTCTCAAAGGATTTCCTCATCTTTAATTTGCTTACCCTCCGAGTACGCGTAGTTGCAGTTCTCACGTTAAAAAATCCAAGGAATGGAACAACCCATTTCCCCTTCTTCTCAAAGAAAGCACCGAGAGATGCACCCTTGAAATAACATAATGGAAAATTAGGACTATGCTCAGGTCAAGGCCTTGAAAGACTTTAGGGTGTAAATTATGCATTCCCACACCATAACCCACGTGCCTAACATAGTGGTCAAATATATCTTGTCCCAAGACCCATGGGAATAGGGGAAATGATCAAGTAGATCCTATAGTACGACCTTGAGATAAAACCCACCAAACCGATCAAAGGTCGTAGCTTAGGTCGACTAATGGCTTAATCAAATCTACAAGCCCTCGACATTAACATGGTTGATACCTTGATGAGCAAAGCAGGGATTGCCCGATCCCATTGTTGAAGAAACGTTTCGCAGCTCTCTCTTGGTATTCTCGACATTCCTAGTGCTTACACACCTCAATGCCCTCCCGAACTATCAAAGACCAAGGCCGTATCTTAAAGCTAGCGTCGAAGATATTGCATAATGAATGAAGGCTTATACTAGAAAAATCCAAATGGCCTATCACAATGTTTGCCTCGAGTTTGAAGTAGAAAGGATTAAACAAGAATTCCATGTGAGAGTGTGGAGGCCACCGAACCGGAAAGCCACCGCAACAAAATACTCAGAGTCGGCTACTATTGGCCTACACTCTTCAATGATATCCATAAGATGGTAATTGCCTCGCCAAAAATGCTAGATTTTTGAAGGCAAAAGAAAATTCTCCCCTGCCTCCCTCTACAACCTATCAATCGTCGAAAAGTCCCTTTATGCAATGGGGCCTAGATTTCATACGAGAAATTCACCGTGTTCTTCCGCACAACACAAATGGATCCGACTTCACCACAAACACTATCTCACTAAGTGGATAGAGGTCGTACCTACTAGGAATGCCATAGATTTTGTCATCATTAGGTTCCTGTACATTCACATCCTCTCCCTATTTGGCCGTCCAAGAAAAAAATAATCACCATAACACCGGCCGTTTTTGGATCCAAGAAAATGGCTGATTTTTGTCACAGTGTATCAAATAACACGGCCATTCAACTGCCTACTATCCTCAAGGTAATGGATTAGCTCGAATCATCAAAAAATCTCGGTGACTATCATCAAGAAGTTGCTGAAGAGAACAAAAATTCATGGCATAACAAGTTAGTGCACGCCAGGGCTAACAACACTTACAACGAAGAAATACATTGGACAAGTCACCATTCAAATTTGTCTATGGAACAAGGCAGCCTACTATCCTTGGGGTACCGTTGATTAAGTTGGTCTCAAGAGATTCCATAAGAAGACAAGATGGTGAGAAGGATAAAGCAACCTCGTAAAATTCATCTCCAAAGCAAACGAGGGAAGAGGGTTCACAACAGAAAGGAAGAAATTTTAGGAGAACATAAAGAAGTTGTTTCACAAAAAGAACTAAGGCTTCTAATTTAAAAATTGAGACAAAGTTCTAAAGTGGACTCAAGGAGAGAGGATAAAGGAAAGCACGGCAAGTTTGACAAGCCAGGTAAGGTCCACATCATCCGTGCCACTGTGGGTCCAAATGTTCTTTTCACAAGAATTAGATTTCACAGAATCAGTTTGGGGTTCCGTCAATGGCAGGATGCTCAAACACTACTTCGCTGATCTCCAATTTCCAATTTCCATGTCCATTGTACATACCATTGTAGTGTTTTGTTTTCAATAAAAGAGAAAAATGTTCCAAAAACAGAGAGAAAGGAGAGGTTCATTCATGCTCAAAATATGGACCTATGAAGGCAAAGATCAAGCCTAATATGATCAAAACCCCGAGCTGCAGAAAGTAAAGATGGAAGGTCCAAACATGCCCAAAACTCCGGACCATCGTGAGAAGAAAGAAGAATCGCCCCAACAAGCCCAAAATCGCAGTTGAAATGAAGAAAAAATAAAGTGACTCTTAACAAGCTCAAAACTTGACTCATTGGGGAAGAGAATAAAGTTGCTTCAAGCTTCGTATTTCAAATGCAAACCTTTCCGAAGTTTTGTTTTCAGCTTTTCCGCAAATTTCTCGTCCATGTGAAACTGCCTTTATGCCTTGGATCTACAACAAACTAGAGTGTCTAATCCTAGTTTGATTGTTTTTAAATTTCTCGTCGTAGAATGTAGAGAAGAAACATATTTGGAGCGCTTAATCCCGCATATTAGATTAGATAGAGAAGAATATGAGACCAACAAGCCTAACTGTCCTTGGGAGTAATAAGCGTAGATTTAGAATAGGTTTGCTTTCTCGTTTACAAAAATAAATGATGTGAAGGGTCTGCTAGTTCAAATGCACCCTAGAAGAAAAAATGCTAGGATTGTAAGATGGGTAGGCGTATTGTCTAGGTAATGTTTTCGCTAATTTATGTCTTCACAATTTTACAAAATTAAACAAAGAAGAAAGGTGCTCTGCCAAAGCAGTGCATCCGGCCTACTCCATAGATCATTTCTGAATTCTTTGACTCCTTCAAGAAGAAGCCATCCCCATGTGGAGCCACCGTTAGCCTCTATAAATTCCTTTGACAAGCAAGCAAGGAGCTAATTTGTTTATGAGCCTTCAAGGAATGCATTTCTCTTTGAAAACACATCATCCTTGGAAGCTCTTATAGTTCCCTCGGCCTTTGATTGTTTCCTCTCATGTTCTTGAGTCAATAAGCCTCACCGATGATGAAGAATTGTGCTCCAAAAGGCCTTTATCTTCCCTTGTACCTCCGTAATCCTCTATTTTACCCTTTTTTTCCCCTTGGTCAAAGTCCCCCTCTACCCTCCAAATCCTCCCAAAATCCCCTCTAAACCACGCATACACCGGTCCGTTTATTTTTCCATTTTTCCCTTATCGTTACCCTCCATTGGCCTTGGAATGTACCAAAAAGGGGAAAACCCACTTTCCACCTTGGCAATATGGCCTAGCCTCCCTTTCTTCCTACCCCTTAAACCACTTCCCCATATGCCTCATGCTCAAGACCGAGCAATTATGTCCTAGGCACTAATCGCATCAAAGAATCGCAGCGGAACGTTCAGTTCCTTTGTAAACCATGAAACTCTGACGCGATAGTGCTATCGCTCCATCGTCCCGTTGCGATCTCCACCGTTGATCTACTGCTTTGATCGACGCCCGGCGCTAATCGCACCCCCACCCCGATCGCAATCATAAATTTTCACTATGTCACTTTTTGTTCCACCGATTGCGATTCACCGATTCAATCTCCATCGTAGATCCGGCATCCCATCGAATGGTCGGGCGCCGCCGCACGCGCCCGCCGCACGCATCCCCTCCTCACATTCGCCGATTGCGATCCGCTAATCCCATCCCATCCATTCGCTATCACATGATCTCGACGGCCCTCACTCTCTCACTCCAATCGCAATCGCATTTCTCAATTGTTGCCACTTTTCCGCCTTACATTGCGATCTGCCGATCCAATTCGACCATCCATTAGTCCAATATCCAACGGTCACAACCACCGCACCATCATTCAATCGACTACCAACCCTCCCATTTCTTCTCTCCGATTAGATCATAGCCGTCGATCTCCTCCCCGAGATCCGATGGTCCTAATTGAATCGCCCTCCACCCATGGCCGGGTCCCACCACACACGATCATTTTCATTGCATTTTCATTCATTTCTTTGCATTTCCGCCTATGTCCAAACTTTCGCAATTTACATTAAAGTTTAATGTTTCGCATTCATTCCGCCCGACTTCATAAATCATCCCGTTGTTTAATCTCCTCGTCGTCGATCTACGCCAATGTACCACGATCAAACTACGTCCACGCGCATTTTTCCACCAAACCCTATTAGTCACCGTGTGCACCATATCACCGCATTATTCACCATCATTTTATCTAAAAACACTATTTTATCACCGCCGCGCTATCATTCTCTCCGTCCTCCATAGCCATCCTCCCCTATGTATGGATTTCATAACAAGAGTTGTGTGTTTTTGCAGTATAAGGGTTACGAGAACCTCCATGATTCAAACTCCCCGTACACATGAGAAATGTGAAAAGACCATTTTCAAAGAGCCGAACTCACGAAGAAGGGTCTGAAAAGACATATGACAACAACAGTAGTTTAAACTCCCGAAAATCTTCCCCGTAGCCATTAAAGCATAGATCTCACCGATGAGACAAGACGTGGAGAAGCAAAGAGTTCAAGGCACGTAGTAGAAGATTTTGAGTCTTTTTTAGTGATTTCCTAGAAGGAAAAGGTACTCGTATCAAAGCAATTATGGACCACACGGAAGGCCCAACACATAGAAAATAATACTATCGTAATTTCACACTAACATATCGTTCTTTCCCTAAAGGACCAAGCGCCCATATTGTTTCCTTTATTTACCATGTTCCCGAAGAGATTCTCTAACCGACCGCAGTCCAAAGTTACCAGAGAATTTGTTATGGGCAAAGACGTGCGTACCTCAAAGTCATGTATCCGTTTCGTTTGTTTATTCACTCATAAAGTACTATAGAGTACTATAGCCGTAGTGCATCGTACATACCGTATTAAATGGAAGTTCGAAGAAGACCACTCTGCATCCAAAAGAGTGCCGTAGATAAATGCACAAAGATTTAAAATGCACGGTTTGTCTTCTTCCTCTAAGTTTTAATGCTCCATTTAGTTTTTCACCTACCTCCTCGCTCATCTTTTCCATTCTATAAATTATGGAATAAACTCATGTAAAGGTTGTTGATTGATTATCAGAGAATTTCAAGCTGTTTCTTTGAGACATAGTCCTTGTGTAAAGTTGCAAGATAGGATGAGGAAGATGTATCTTAATTGAAATTTCAAGCTTGGCAATGTTATACTTGACTCATGTTGTTCTTAATATGATAAGCACATTTTTTTGGATCCCGATTTAAAGTACCTGGTGATGTTTTCTATCTCTATGTTTTATTTCATTTCATTACATTTCCTTCTCCGCACGCACGTAAATCCGGGCATAGGATTTACCCTTGTTAGGAATTCTATGTCTCCGCTCTCCCTACCTTTAATGTTTTTCCTCGCTATAAGTGTATCCGAGGTTTGATTTCAATTGATTTAACTAGTGTAGTGGTCCCGATATACGTTAGCTAATGTAATAGTCTAATAACTGCCTATATTTTCTTGTTAGGATTCTTAATTGAATGAATTGGGAACACCGAGAAGTCTAGAACTTGTCCCTATCTCACTAGGATCCTTTTCAATTAATTAAGCCTATCTAAGTTCCCGAGTCGGAGGCCGAAGCATCGAGAGTTCAAAGTCTCTCTCTCGATCTCAGGTTTCAACTTTGTTCTAAATCTTTTAATGTTTCCTTGCTCTCACCTTCCCTCTTCCTATCCTACCACACTATCATCTTTAAGATCCAATGCTTTAGATGAAATAGCCTCAATTGAAAGTTCGCATATTGATTACTAATAAGAAAATCCTTTCCCGACCTTACTGCTCAATGGTCTGGAATGTTCCCCTAATTATCTCTCCTTTGCTCAATCTTTCGCTGCCTTGTCTTATATTTAATTCTTCTTTTACCGATTCCCAAAGAACCAAACATACATTAAACAAACAAACCCCCGAACCTTATAACTAGCCTTCCTAATATCTTAACCTTAGAGCTTCTCAGACATATACCTTCGACAATCATGTAGAGATCCTCTCTCGACCTTATGAGGGCTAGATCCAGGGTCTAATAGTGGCTTGATTTTGTCTCATCTTTTGGTATTTCCAACTCACAAAACATAAACCCCAACAAAATACATATTTAAGTTCATGAATATGCAGTGAACAGAAAATTTTGCATTAATTCACATTTTCCATTTGAAGTCATTCTTATAATGTTTAAATATAAAATAAGTATAGATGTACATATAAAAACAATCATAAAATTTTAAAATTGCATTAAAAAATATCCAAAGACACAACACTTTTCATTAATGTACATAGAAAGGCTACTATGGGATGTCAGTTATAGTAACTGGAAATTACAAAACACGTGCTACACATTTTGCATTCAAGGATGAATATTATAATCTGCTTTAGATGTCTAAAACAAAATCATAACTTTAAATTTGCATTATATCAAATATGCTAGATACATACATTTTTCAATAATGATACAAAAATTAACTAGTTCATACTTGTGAGAATGTGTATGAAATAGTTTAAGATTGGAGAATCTACATGTATGTGTACATGTATACATTTCTTTGTTGTGTGCATGTGAAAACAATGTACATGTGAGTACACTTGTACATAACATAAAATATACATATACACAATGTAAAACTTAAGAATGCAAAAAAAAAAAAAAATAACAATTTTTAATTAAGTTCGTAAGTTCTAAACAATGAATCCAAGGAGAATAAATCGTTAAGTGCTTCAATTAAAAAATTCTAAATAACTCCATCTTCAAGATCCATTCTTGATAAGCTTTTAACATTTTCCATTTCTTAATTTTTATTTTTTTCTTTGATTGAAATTTATCAACTTATGCGTGTTGCACAAAGGAAGTGGGATTATAATAATAACTTATGACATTGGGTCTATAGTCTTGAAAGTAAACAATATCCCGACTTTGATGAGTTTGTTGAAAATAACCTTTAGTATAATAGACCCTCTCCGTCATATAAACCCATTATCATCATAGTTTTCCAATAATTTCATCTTTCATTCAGCAACACATCAAATAATACTACATTTTCTTACGTTTTTGTAGGTGCAACTACAACAAAAACATCTCCTCCACAATAAAACAAAAATTACATAAATTTAGATCATAATTAATATGAAAATAACTTTTAAAAATAACATGTGTACTTTATTTTATTATCTATTTCTAGATCTCTATCATTTGAAAGAAATTGAAATTTCATTCTCTAACAAGATCAAAAGCTTTTACCTTTCGCATGTTACTATAGTCTCCTATGATTGCATTTCTTCAAACTTTGCAACAAAATGATGTGACTCCCTTTGTATTTAGTTCGTATTTTGTCAATATTTTATATACATTTTGTTTTCACAAACATCATTGGATTATGTGTTGTCTATGCAAACATGACAAAAACAAGAATATTTTCTTTTACCAAATGAAGACACATTTTGGTAATTCTTTTTGTTTTAATTGAATGCAATTTTGAGTCCCTTTTATTGTTTCAACGTTATTTCCAATCAATATATCTACATCTCGTATCTAAATATATCTACTTCCTCGACTCGCTAGTCTCATGGCTTAGTGCAATGGATACAAATCATTGAACAACTTGTTCAAAATTAACAAGTCGGTGTGCGCAGTATTCCATTTGATATCTTCGAAGTGCCTGCTTATACATGCCCTCGCACCATCATGTTCTCATTTTCCATGACTCCGGGCCTCAAAGAAATTCCAACAATGTTTAATGCGGGTTTTCATATGAATATCACACAACCAAAATAATGATCGTGAAGATTTGAATTTACCTACGTATCCATCTAACCATATCCAATGTTCATTGAATTTTATTTCTCTACTACTTTTCAATGAGTTATAAATCTTATCCAAATAATTCACATGACCTTGCACATAGAATTAGAGAAGATATGAAATCATGGATAGTGGAAGGAGGAGGTAGAATTTTTCCAAAAATGTTTACCAAAATTAAGGAATGTGTCATAACATAATCGAAATTCCACATGATAACGAAACAACAAGTGTCACATACACAGGTAGGTTTAATATACTATGGTTTTTGTTGCAGCAAAAGCACTAATTGAGACATTAATTTCAATGATTCTCTTCTATGAACTTGTTGAAAACTCTATATGAGTGGTGTCCAAGATATGTTTACATATTCTTCGTACCGATTTCATGCTATTCTTCATTGCATCGCATCCCTTGGTTTTGGTGAAAACACGTGAATTTTTCATCCAATATACATGTATTAATTTTTTAACATCTTCTCCAAGACTATCTTGTATGGTTGCCTACAACAACTCTCCAACAAGTGATTTCATCATTTACATCTATTTGCAATCAAAATTTCTGATGTTTTGTGCAAAGGTTTTTGTGAGGTCCCTAATGCTTGTGCCAAAAATTTTACCAAACGCATTCTCATTAGTACTTGATGAAACCACCGCCATTTGTATTTCTCTTCACATGCATCTCAATTACTTTCCTTTCTAGATCTTTCAATTGACTTTAGAGCACTATTTGTATTTTGTATCACATTTTCCTTCATTTTTTTATCTTTTTATGATTTTCTTAATACCCAATAAATTCATAGCTTCCTTTTAATTTATTTGATGTTATGTTATGAAACCAATTCCAAAAATAGAATAAAAGAGTGATCAACTCTGGGGAAATCAACCACTTGAGGGGAAAACCTCCTTTACATTACGTAAATGAACAATTCTTGGACGATACAAATGACAAAACCTCCTTTTCTATATATAGGAATCCAATGGTCACAATATAATCCTAGCCGACATAACAATAACAATGTAAGGGCACAACAATAAAAATAGTGGGCTTCTATGGGGAACAATAATAATAATATGGGGACTAAATGGGAAAAATAATAATAATAAGGGGGTTATACTAACAATAAAAATAAGGGGATAAACTAGTATTATAGGGACCTAACATGCCCTCTCCTTCAAACAAGTGTTGTCCTCAACGCTTGATTTTTCTCGATGCTTTTGTATAAAATTCTCATCTTCCTCCAAGTGGAATCTTTAGTGGGTAAGTTCTTCCACTTGTTGAGATACTCTTAAAATTGATCAATTTTGTAGCTTTCAAGTTCTTGTTTCTCAGATCGTCTTAACTTCTTTCACCGCGATGTTTATATTCCTATTGTTTCATTCGATTTTGCACCAAAGTTAGGTTATCCTTGAGAGTTGAGAACTTGTTGCCGATGCTCTGTGATCTTCCACTATTTTATCATCTATATTAGCTTTCATTTGATCCTTCAAACCATCCAAATTAGCCTCCATGATGCTTAAACCATCTATGTCATCTTTGGTTTCTTCAGAAGATCAAAATTTGTTTCACTTGGTACTCTAATTTTGATATATCATACCGTAATTTTTCCTCTTCATACATTACAGAGATTTTTTGAGGGATTAATGGTGTGGAATTATTTTTGGGAGGCATTATATGACTCAATATTGATATCTATTATTCAATATTCCATTGGAATCACTTCAAAGTAATTTTTTCAAACAAAAGTTATGCAACTTGTTTAAAAATACACACCTTTTTCTTTCTTTTAGAAGGTATATATTTAACCTGATTTATGTATGTTTTCCGAATCTTCAAGATCTGAATTTATATCCTATATTAGCCCTCCGATTGCTCTTTCCAATGCCATGGGTCAACGTACTTGTATTATTCAAGACAAAGTTATGACGAATTTCCCACATAATGACTCAATTATGGACTAGTTCAAATAGAGAGAACTTGTATAGTGTGCCACATGTCATTTTTCCTCTTTCAAATTTGAAATTAATATACAAGAAACTATATTCAGACTTTCAATCAATTTTTACAGAATTTCATTCCGTCGCTAGAGATAGAGTTATGACGATTTTCCCAAGGTCTCCCTCTTTGAGATGAAATTCGGAGTCCGCAAAATCCATAACTTACACAGATCCTATCTCCGAAAATATCACAACCAAAATACAAAATTTTTACACAAATTTCTGTGGATTTTTTTCTCATAAAATGGGTTTTTTTAGCTTCTAAAACATGTTATAAAAAAATTTATTGCAAAAATTCCACGATGACTCATTTGAAGTATAAAACCCTAGACTCCAAAGCTTCATACCAAATGTTATGAAACCAACTCCAAAAAATAAGAAAAGAGAGATCAACGCCTTATAAATCAACCACTTCGAGGGGGAAAACCTCCTTTACATTACATAAACGAACAATTCTTGGATGATACAAATGAAAAATGCTCCTTTCATATATAGGAGTCTAATGGGTCACAATATAATCCTATCCGACATAACAATAACAATTCCATAAGTACAATAATAACAATAGTGGGCTTCTATGGGGTACAATAATAACAATATGGGGACTAAATGGGAAAAACAATAATAATAGGGGGTTATACTAACAAGAACAATAAGAGAACACACTAGTATTATTGAGACTCCAACATGTTAAGAGACTTCTCAAAATTTGGGCTTCAGAATCGCCACATTTTCATCTTTAAAGAACATATCAATAATGTGCTTTAACACGATATCGTATTCACTACTAATTTTTTATCTCCATATGTGTCGTTGTCACATTTTCTAACATCTCTCATCATCGATATTGATTTCATATGTTCATATTAGAATTAAATGTACAAAACGAGTTTATATTGAATAAATAATTAAATTAGTAAATATGTATACTCTCAATAATACACATTCAACACATATATACATACCTCGTGATTCAATTTCTTTACTTGAATTCATTTCAACATTTTCAATATCTTCAATCATTGGTTCAATATCTCTTTCACTTTCTCTTTCAAAATTTTCTATCTCATCATCAATGTTACGAGGAATATCTCTCTCGTTTACATTGCGTAATATTTTCAAATTAGTTAATTAAATAAAAATTGTTTCAAAATACATTAGTTAAATTTTTAAATATCATAAATATAATATTTACATTTACATACCGCTTCAACTTCTAGTTGAGGTTGATTTTCCTTTCAATATTTGAGCATTCTTTTCTCCTCCTTTTTTTGTGATATTCTCCCATGTTCTCTAGCGAGCCTCTAGATCTCTTGTTCAATCATATTTTTCTCTTGCAATTTCTTTTCTTTTCCCATGATAATTTAGTATGAAGCTAAAAAAAATTCCTTCAAAATCCCGCAAAAAAAACTCACTATCAAAATTTAGACAAAACTCAATTCAAAAATCATCACAAAATATTTAATTTAAAAAAACTCACTTTAAAAAGTTTGCACAAAGACATACTTCAACCCAAAACACTTAATCTAAAATGTCACTTTAAAAATACCCAAAAATGTCCTTTGAAAATTAACTCTAAAAAACCTTTGAAAAATCAGCCCAAAAATTTCCTTTGAAAATTCAACCCAAATGAAGATATATATATATATATATATACAACTTTTCGAGGTGTTCTTTTAAAATTTTCAGACTATAAAATGGATTTATAGCCAATATGACCCTTCATTTTGTGAGGCCAACTGAAAAAATGCCTCTATCAATTTTCTCTTGGGAATATTTAAATATATTTATCAAAATCCTTAATGATTGTTTTCCCAAATAAATTTTATGTCACACTAAATAATAGGAGGAATACCGAAGAGATTTGACCTTTCCACAAGCAGATAAAACAATGATCGATGTTTCGAATCCCAATGGGGATCCATCTTCGTGACACGATGAAGAATGAAGATCGAAAGAAGGAAACAAAGGAAAGGGTATAAATAGTGAAGTGAAAAGAGAGGAGGAAGAGTCGACCGTTTAATTAATTTATATTATTATCTTTAATTTATTAAATAAATAATTTAATTCTAATAAATTTTTGTAAATTTTTAATTTTTAATAAAATTATTTGTAAAATATTTATAGATAAATTATAGAATAATATCATCTATTTATTAATTTAATAATTAATTTTTCGAATTTTAAATTTGTTCATTAATTTTAATAATAATTATTAATTTTTAATGAATTTTAATTAACACATTAACAACAATAATTTTCCTTTATCCAAATTAAATTTTCTGGGCAAGATGGATTCTCCTTGGGGTAATGGATTTCCTTCGGGGAAATTCATCCTGTGTTGCCCAAATTTCAAATAATTTTTTTCTATACATAAAATATTTTCATTGAAAAAGTTATAAATCCACTAACATGATCAGGAATTTCGGTATCGCACTCAAGAGTGTTGCAACACCCAAGGGCTACTCAACTTTTACTTTATCAACTCGGGTTTGTACAAACTTTGAGGTGACAATGCTATATGCACAACAAATGAGTTATACTCGTGCCATCCTTTTCTACTTCTACAATGAGGTGTTGGCTAAGTAGGGTTACTTCTAGGAAAGGAAGTCCACACACTTACAATTTAATCTAAGGATGGAAATAAATCATGACCATTATTCTATCGACAGGAAAGAAACTACTCTACATCATACTGATTCATCTAGCTATTAACAAGAAAGATAACCACACTTAGTCTAATGCAAGAAAGAAAATTACACTAAGTGGCATTTATAATTTATATTTTTGAATTGAATTACAAAAAGGGGAAATAGTCTAAGCAATAATAAGGAATCAAATGACTAATTGAATTCTACTGATCTTAAGTACTATGTGGAACAATGCATCAATCAATGGCTAATCACACTTTTTAAATGACTATGTTTTTACAGCAAAAGAAGGAGGCGTTGAGGTGGTCTAAGAGGGTCCTTGACTCAAGGTTTTAGAGCCGAAGGTGTGTTGGTGGTTGGGCTAGGCTCGATGAGGTGCAAGAGTGATTTGGGCTAAAGGAGTGAGTGGTTGGCACTGCTATAGGATTTCCCTTGTAGTGATATAAGATGTCTTTAAACACTACGTAAATAGGTCGTGAGTGCTTTGAGGCCGCAAATGGTGAGGAAAAGGTTAGGAGAGGTGGGATGAAGGTGGCTCCAGTATATGAAGGGTAGCCACCCCTTGTCAATCTCGTAACTCTTCACAAGCCCTCGTCTTGCACCTCCAAGGTGGCTCTTAGTGCTGTGGTGGATATTTCCAAAACAAAGGTTGAATGTGATGTGATGGAAGTTGGTTGATGAAGGGTGGAGACCGAAGCTAATGGTGGCCGAGGAAGTACTCCGCTGCTATGTTAAAACCTCGCAAGCAAACTACATGTTCATATATCTATCATTGACAAATCTATCATGAAAATGGTGGAAAATATGGGTTGAATTTAAATAAACCTACCTATGAATTTGAAACAAAATCTACCTATGTATCTACAACATTTCCATGATAAGAAAAATTAGGCAAAGTAAATTACGTATTATTTTCCAAGATCTTTCCTCCTCAAGCTCCAATGGAAGAGGTGAGAGAGGGAGGCTTAACACACAAGCTTTGAGGATTTTATATACTATTGAACATGAAAATGGAAAGAGATTAACTATTGCAACATGAAAGGAAACACAAGTACATAAGAGAGACCGATACACTTGGATTGGCCCCTAACACACAATTCGCATCCCGAAACTAACCCCGCCGGAGAAGACACCAAATACCGATTTTTTATTTCATAACCAATCTTATACATAACATATGAAATTTAGAAATGTTCGATAATAAGAGATAAGAGTGTTTCGTTACCTCTAAAAATCGAATCCTAGTGAGATCTTGCTCTATCCCATTTATCTTAAAGAGTAGCTGCTACCAACAACTCCCTAAAGATTAGGTGGTTTGTCCCTGAACTCGAGAGAAGTGGGAGCTTGAATCCCCACCTTTCACTTTCTTGGTTGCCTTTTATTTTGAGCTATTGGAGGAGAATCGTGAGGAAATATTGGTTGCCTTTAGGAGTTGAGGAGGTGGTCAACCCCCCTACAATCACTCCTTCGTCTACTTCGAGCCTTGATTGTGTAATATTCCTCAAATGGCATATTCTCCTAATTTTCTTGCATTTAAACCACATTAGCTCACATCATGACAACCATTAATAAACCATCTATAGTAAGAAATGATATGACAACAATGCAATTAAATGTGTATCGCAGAGAATAATTAGGCTAAAAAGGTGAAAATTAACCCCTTATAATGTACCTAATGATGGTGCTCATCATCACCCCCTACCAATTTTTCGCTCATCCTTCGAACAAATTGGTCCTATTTCTTCATTTATTTTAGTGCCCTTGTGGCTTCCTTGACATCCTAAGGAATCATGGAAGGAATTCCCCAAGAGGGCAGAATTTCAGACTTTTCTACCTCCCATTCTTTGTCCTCTTCAACTCGATATTTTCCTTCACAAGAGTCCCAACATCAAAGGTAGACTAAGTTTTAAAACCAAGACATTTTATTTTCATTGTCTGCATGTATTGTACAAAGGTTCCCTTTCTAGGGAATCTCTCAATCCTTCTAGAGTATGATACCTCCATGTTTCTTAGGCTAATTTGGAGGCCATTCCATCTCCTATGACATTCCATTGCACAATATTTTCCTAGCGGTTTAGAAATGTCACTGTTGTGTGCAAATTCTCGTGCTTGTGTCGAGGTATTTATCTACAAGGTTGGAATATGTTTCCTTACTATTAGGTGATTGTTAATGACCTCTCTAGGATGTAGTGCTCCATGATATGGAGAGGCTATTTTCTCTTCCCTCCTCATCACCTTTCCACCTCCTCTGCCTACCTCTTCATTCATCATCCAAGAGGCTAGGCTATCACGTAATATCCCCAACGTAGAGTTAGGGTACCAAATGTTTAGATCAGTTAAGACAATATTATGCATATTAAAGTTCGTCAACTTGGACTTATCTTCTATATTGGATCGACTACAAAAATAAATGAATTGCTTGTAATTTTGGAAAGGTAATGACCCATGTGATGTTAGTGTTTTGATTCAAAATCAGAGGCCACTATTCATTCAAGTAAGATGGAATAAGAGTTTGAGGGATGCATGTGTTATATTGTTTCCATGCACAGTCTTCCATGGTGGAAATATTCATCTCCTTTCTCACAGAAGCTAGACCATTTAATCTTGCATTTTCTCGCTTGTGCCTCTTGTAGTTGCTCCTTTAACACCGCCTCCTGGTTAGAAATCAACCAAATCTCTCCCCATAGTGAGTTTCTTCTTCCATGTTCCCTACATCTTGCACACTCTTAGTTTTGGATGTTTTCATCCGTTGTGTGTGCCTTATCTCTTTCTCTAGCTCTGGCAAAAAATGCAGTGGAACCGGTGTGAGATTTTGAGGGATCATCCTTCCTCCTTCTCTTGCTGAATGTGTAATAGGAGGTCGTCTTTGTCTGGCTAGGATGTGGAACCTGCTTGCTACACCTTGGGACAATTTTGAGATCAAGGCTCCTCTTTTGGTTCCTCATATTTCTTTCTTTTGGCATCTTGCCCCTCAATTTCGCCTCTTTTCATCACCTTGGGCCTCCTCGCCATTTAGAGGGTGCCTTGTCTCTTCCCTCATGACTTTCTCCTCTCCGTAGGCTAACTCCGTGACGTGCTGGAAGTTGGTTGATGAAGGGTGGAGATCGAATCTAATGGTGTTGGGGAAGTCCTCCTACTGCTATGTTCAAACGTGCAAGAAAAACACTTTTTCATACATTCATCATTCAAATATATCATGAAAACAGAAAATATGGGTTGAATTTAAATAAAACTACCTATGAATTTGAAACAAAAAATCTACTCGCATCTACACATGTCCATGATAAGAAAATGATAAGTAAAGTAAACTACGTATTATTTTCCATGATCTTCTCCCCTCAAGCTCCAATGGAAGAGGTGAGAGAAGGAGGGCTTTAACACACATTTTGAGATTTTATATACTACTGAACATGAAATGGAAAGAGATTAACTATTACAACATGAAAGGAAACACAAGTACATAAGAGAGATCACATGATTGGTACTTAACCCACCATTACGGAATTTTGAGGTCTAAAATGGGCCTCCTAAGGAAATTATAAAATAATAGTGTAAATATTAAAATAAGATTTGATGACATCATCAAATTTTGTAGGAAAAAAGAAAATACTTTTCAACTCGTATTTCAATCCTATCTCCCAGTCTTACTCAAATTTCCGAGTTTGTTGGATGCAAAATTTAATTTTCATTCAAGGAGTACTATCTTGCATACTTTCGATGGATCCCGCTAATTAAAAATTATAAATACATCAAAAATGTTATTGCAATCACGTTTTTCATGTATTTCTGATTTTTCACTTAGCAGGGTCCATCGAAAGTATGAAACATGGTACTGGATGAGGAATTAAATTTCAGATCAAATGAGTACTCACGCCGAAATTGAGTAAAAAAATTGGAACATAAGTTGAAAATGTAGTTTTATTATTTTATTATTTTTTAATCTTTTTTACCTCCATTTACTTAAAAAATGGTGAATCATACCCCATGGTTGAGATCATCATCTTGAATCCTATCGTTCTTTATAAAAGTTTTTTTTGGTTGTACATTTTTCTTAGGAGGCCCATTTTAGATCTCAAAATTCTCCTAATGAATCTCAAATTAAACTAACTCGATGGAGAAGAAACCAAAATACTTATTTTATTTCATAACTAGTCGTATACATAACATGAAAAATTCATACATGTTTGATACAAGAACTAAGAGTGCTCTATATACCTCTAAACACGAACTCTGTGAGCTCTTTCTCTCATTTCCTATTTATCCTAAAGGGTAGTTAGCAACAACTCCCTAAAAAGTAGGTGGTTTGTCCCCTTGGAACTCGAGAGAAGTGGAGATTGATCCCCTTTGAGCTTTCACTTGCTTGGTTGCCTTTGATTTTGAGCCGTTGGAGGAGAATCCCGCGAGGAGATATCGTTGCCTTTAGGAGTTACGAGGTGATCAACCCCCTACAATCACTCCTTTATGTCTACTTCAAGCCTCGATTATGCAATATTCCCTCAAAATGCATATTCTCCTAATTTTATTGCATTTAAACCACATTAGCCTTGAATCATGACAACCCTTAATAAACCATCTACGTAAGAACATATGAAAATAATGCAATCAAATGTGTGAGAGAGAATACTAGCTAAAAAGTGACAATTAACCCCTTAGGAATGTACCTAATTATGGTGCTCATCATCACATCCTGCACCAAATTGTCGCTTTTCATCCTCTAAACAACTTAGTCCTATTTCTTCATTTATTTTAGTGCCCTTGTGGCTTCTCAAGGCATCCCCAAGGAATAATGGAAGGAGTTCCCCTCAAGAGGGTAGAATCCCGCATTATTTTCTACCTCCTCCCATTCTTTGTCCTCTTCAACCTAATATTTTCCTCGATCGAGTCCTAGCAGCAAAGGTAGATTGAGTTTTAAACCAAGCCATTTGATTTTCATTGTCCGTATTTGCCCTCTTTACAAAGGTGCCCTTTCTATGGAAGCTCTCAATATTTTTAAAGTATGATACTCCATGTTTCTTAGGCCAAGTGGGAAGCTATTCCATCTCCTATGACATTCCATCACTCTTCTCCTTTGCTAGCCTAGAAATGTCATCATAGTGTGAAAACTTTATAAGAACCAATGTGATTCAAGATATGTCCACTATGGGGTATGATTCACCATTTTTATAAAAGGGTAAAAGATTAAAAAATACAAACTACATTTTCAACTAATGTCCCAAATTTTTAATTAAATGATAATTATTTGATGCAAAAATTTACCCTCATCCAAGGAGTACCCATGCTTCATATTTCGATGGACCCTAATACGCGGAAATTGAAATACATGAAAACGTGATCGCAATAACATTTTTGATGTATTTATAATTTTTAGTGTAGCAGATCCACGGGAAGTATGCAAGATGTGGCACTGGATGAGGAATTAAATTTTGCATCCAACGAGTACTACGCCTAAATTTGAGTAAAAAATTTGGGAGATAAGTTGAAAAATACAGTTGAAAAAGTATTTTTTTCTTTTTTTCTCTAAAATTTGATGATGTCATCAAATCTTATTTTATTATTTACACTATTATATAATTTCAGAGGCCTATTTAGACCTCAAAATTCCCCCGATGGTGGATTACAATAACCATCGTCTCGCCTCTCTTATGTACTTGTGTTTCCTTTCATGTTGTAATAGTTAATCTCTTTCCATTTCATGTTCATGGTATATAAAATCTCAAAAATCGTGTGTTAAAGCCTCCTTCTCTCACCTCTTCCACTGAGCTCGAGAAGGGAAGATCTTGAAAATAATACATAGTTTACTTTACTTATCATTTTCTTATCATGGACATGTTGTAGATGCGTGTGTAGATTTTTGTTTTAAATTCATAGGTAGTTTTATTTAAATTCAACCCATCTTTTCCACCATTTTCATGATATATTTGTCAATGATGAATGTATGAACAAGTATTTTGCTTGTAGGTTTGAACAAAGAGCAGTAGAGGAGACTTCTCAACACCATTAGATTCACTTCCACTCCTTCATCAACCAACTTCCAACCACGTGACAAATAGCCCTATTTTTAGAAATCTCCACCACAACACCGAGAGCCACCTCGGGAGGTGCAAGACAGAATCAGAGCTTTACCAAGGGTGGCTACCCTTCATATACCTAGATCCATGTTCATTCCAATTCTCTCCTATCCCTTTCTTTCACCATTTCTCGACCTCAAACCACTCTCACTTATTTCCGTAGCATTTCAAGATCTTGTAGCACCACAGAAACCTTCCGTAGCAAAGGGCAACTCCGTCACTCCTTCAACTCCCAAAATCACTCTTGCACCTCATATGATCCTAGACCAACCTCCAACACACCTTTAGCTCTAAAACCTTGAGTCAAGGATTCTTAGGACCACCTCCCAATGCCTCCTTCTTTTTTTGAAAAAAATGTAGCCATTAAAGGTGATTAGCCATTCATAGATGCATTGTTATGTCACGTAGTTAAGCATACTATCATTAGAACTCAAATTAGTCAATTGTCTTTAACATGTGTGATTAGACTAGTTCACCTTTTTGTAATTCAATTCAAATAACATAAATTATGAATGCCACTTAGTGTAATTTTCTTTCTTGCACTAGTTTAAGTCTCCACTTTCTTCTCGCGTATACTAGATGAATCAATATGATGTAGAGTAGTTTATTTTTCCTATCGATAGAATAATGGTCATGATTTATTTCCATTCTTAGATTAAATTTACAAGGTAATATAATTCCTTTCCTAGAAGTAACCCTAGCAATAAGATCATCGTAGAACCGAGAAAAGGATAGCATGAATAGAACTCATGTGTTGGGCATATAGCACCGTCACCTCAAAGTTTGTACAAACCCCGAGTTGATAAAGTAATTTTAGTAGCCTTTAGAGTTGCGCACTTAGTGCAATACTGTGGCTCACCAATCACTTAAGGGGATTTTTTTATAAAATTTTCAATGGAAATATTTTAATAAGAAAAAATGTTGAAATTTGGTAACTTCTCAGATGAATTTCCCCAAGAGAAATCCAATTACCCCAAGGAGAATTCATCTTCCCCAAAAATAGAATTTAATTTGGATAGAGGAAAATTATTTTTATTAATGTGTTATCTGGGAGATAGGATCAGAAGTTAGGGATTTTATGTGCTCGACCCTTATGTGAAAGAGGAGACCTTGGAAAAATCATCATAACTCTATTCGAGCATCGATTGAAATTTTGTAAAAATTTCAAAATTAGTATGAACTATAGTTTCCTATGTATTAATTTCTGGTGAGCCGAAGGAGGAAACTATGATATGTAGGATGTTGTACAAGTTCGCTCATCGAACTAGTAAATAATTAGTCATTGTGGGAAATTGGGCATAACTTTTGTTTTGAAGAATCTAGACTGTGCCAAACTCCGTGCATTGGAAAGACGACTCGCAGGGCTAATTCAGATAGAAATTTAGATCAAGATTCGAAATAACATAGATAAACTGTGTTAAATATAGACTTTCTAGAAAGAAATAAAAAGGTGTGTATTTTTTAAACAAGTTTGCATAAATTTTGTTTGAAAAATTAGTTTGAAGTGATTCCAAGGGCATATTGAAGAATATATATCATTATTGAGTTATATAATGCCTCCCAAAAAAAAATCTACACCCATTAATCCCTCATAAATCTCTACTATGACGCACGAAGAGGAAGAATTGAAGTATGATATATCAAATTACAAGATTGGCAGTAACAAACTTTTCTCTTACAAAGAGAAAACCATGACATATATGCTTTAAAAGCATGCATGGAGGCTAATTTGGATGGTTTGAAGGATCAAATGAAATCTAATATGGATGATAAATAGTGAACATGACACCAAACATCAACAACAAGTTCAAATCCTCAAAGGATAACTCAATCTTGTGCATAATCGAATGAAACAACAAGAAGTTAAACATCACAACTAAAGAATTTCTCTCAAGGCCTGGCGTAAAACAAGAACATAAAAACTACAAAAATAGATCAATTTCGAGTATCTTAGCAAGTGGGAATTCGCCAAAGATTCTACATGGGAGGATGAGAATTTTATAATAGTATATTTGTGAAATAATCAAGTGTTAAGTATAACACTTGTTTGAATGAGAGGGGCATGTTAGGTACATATAATACTAGCAGATCCCCCTCATTGTTATTGTTAGTATAACACCCTTATTGTTATTGTTTTTCCCATTTAGTCCCTCGTATTGTTATTATTGTGCCCCATAGAAGCTCATTATTGTTATTGTTGTGCCCTTACATTGTTATTGTTATGTCGGCTAGATTATATTGTGACCTATTGGACTCATATATAGAAAGGAACTTTGTCATTTGTATCATCCAAGAATTGCTCATTTACATAATATAAAGGAGGTTTCCCTCTCCGAAGTGGTTGATTTATAAGGCGTTGATCACTCTTTTCTTCTATTTTTGGAGTTGGTTTCATAACATAACATCAAAGAAATTAATGGAAGCAATGCCTTTATTGGGTATTCGAAAATCATAAGAAGATAAAAAATGAAGGAAAATGTGATACAAAATATAAATAATTTTCTAAAGTCAATTGGAAGATCTAGAAACAAAAATTTATTGAGATGCATGTAAAGAACAAAAATGGTAGTGGTTTCATGAAGTACTAAAGAGAATCATTTGGTAAAATCTATGGCACAAGCATTAGGGACCTCACGAAAAACTTTGCAACAAATATCAGAAATTTCGAATGCAAATAGATGTAAATGATGAAATTGTTTGATAGTTATTTGTAGGAAACCATACAAGATAGACTTAGAGAAGATGTTAAAAAACTAATATATGAATATTGGATGAAAATTTGACATGTTTCACCAAAAGCAAGGGATGTGATGCGAAATGAAGAATAACATGAAATAAGTATGAAGAACATCCAAAACCATATCTTTGACACCACTCAGATGTAGTTTTTCAATAAGTTCATAGAAGTGAATCATGAAATTAATGTCTCAATTAGCGCTTTTGTGCAACAAAACCCATGGTAATTTAAACCTATCACTGTACGTGATAATTTGTTTTTGTCGTTATCATGTGGAATTTAAGTTATATTATGAAACATTCCTTAATTTGGTAAAACATTTTGGAAAATCCACCTTCCTCCTTCCACTATCCATGATTTCATATCTCAAATTCTATGTGCAAGAGAAAGCCATGAATTAATTTACCAAAAGAAATGTGTTGGTGGTAAAATGTGATGATTGTGGAAATTTGACTTTATTTAACAACAAATCTTATTGATATAAATGATCAATCATTGTCCAACACAAATTAAAAATGGGCAGATATGAATATATTCATACATGGATTGGTTCAAGTAGTACTACAAGTACTAAAAGAATTGATTAACAACAAGAAGAAATTTTTGTGATAGATTTTTGAGAAAGTTTGAGGCAGAAATTTATAAATACACCAAGCAAATTCCATAGAACTTGATGGCAGGGCTTGCAATTCAAAAATCTTTGTGAATTTTTTCCACTAGGGACCATTTTTTCAATAGTTGATTTTATTAGTAGAATTACACATTTGTTCCACAAAAAGAAATATAGAGTGAATACTATCATTCTAACCAAGTCTCTATGCTTGTCCGTACTTATATAGACACACCGAACAAAATGTTGATCATATAGAAAGTACCCGGAAAATCGACATGTTACTAAATAATATCACTTTTATATCAATGACGATCGTACACATGATACATATTTTATACAACATTGTTTTGATAAGATTTATGACTCTATTGAAAAGTCATGGAAAATAAAAATTCAATGAACATTGGATATGGTCGTATGGATGTGTGCACCCAAATCTTCACGAACATCATTCTTTTGGTTGTGTCGTCTTCATATGAAAACCTACATTAAACATTGTTGGAATTTTTGAGACCGGTCATGGAAAAGGAGAACATGATCATGCAGGCATGTATAAAACGCAGCACTTCGAAGATATCAAATGGAATACTCGCACATCGACTTCGTCGAAATAACAAGTTGTTCAATGGGTGCACGTCGCACTAGGCCATGAGACTAATCAAGTCAAGGGAAGTACGAAGGTACATGTACATATATATACAAATTAAATTTCATATATATATGTAGAATTTTAATATACATGATCTAATTTTTTATTAATTTTCTAATTTTGAACATTATTTATCACAATGATATAGGTTTTTTGGCATATTGGGTCCAAGATGTAGATAGATTGACCGGAAATGATGTTGAAAAATAAAAGGGGACTCGAAAATTGCATTCAATTAAAACAAAGGAGATGTTTTTGCCGTAGTTGCACCTACTAACAACATAGAAAATGTGAAGTATTTGATGTGTTGCATTGAACGAAAGATGAAATTATTGGAAAACTATAATGATAATGGGTTTATATATGAAAAAGGGTCTATTATACCGTAAAGGTTATTTTTTCTAACAAACTCACCAAAGTCGTGGATTTTTTTTACTTTCAAGACTATGAGCCCGATGTCATGTTCTCAATATAGTCAATTCGTGGGTGCAACACACATAAAGCTGATAGAAGTTCAATCAAAGAAAAAAATGAAAAAATTAAGAAATGGAAAATGTCAAAAGTTGATCATGAATGGATCATTGAAGATGGCATTCCATTATAATTTTTTTGATTGAACTACCGAACAATTTCTTCTCCTTGGATTCATCGCTTAGAATCCTACAGAACTCAACTAGAAATTTTTAACTTTTTTTCGTGCATTCTTAAGTTTTACATTATTATAATATGTAAATATTATGTTATGTACAAGTGTTTGCACATGTACATTGTTTTGGCACATGCACACAACAAGTAATTTATACACATGTACACATACATGTAGATTCTATGGTCTTAAACGATTTCATACATTCTCTGGGTATGAACTAGCTAATTTTTATGTCATCATTGAAAAATGTATGTATCTAGCATATTTGATATAATGGAAATTTTAAGTTATGATTTTTTTTTAGACATCTAAATAAAATTAAAATATTCACTTCGAATGAAAAATGTGTGGTACTTATTTTGTAAATTCCGCATTACTATCACTGACATCCATAGTAGCCTTTCAATGTAAATTAATGAAAAGTGTTGTGTACTTGATATTTTTTAATGCAATTTTAAAATGTTATGATTTTTTAACACTTCTATGTACACCTAGAATTTTGTCATTGTTTTTAGATGTACATCTATATTTATTTTATATTTAAACATTATAAGAATGATTTTAAAATGCAAAATGTATGAATTAAATGCAAATTTTCTTTCATTGCTACATATTCATGAACTTAAATATATATATATTTAACCCAAGTAATATGTAAAACCATATATAATTGTTTTAAATGGCACATGATCATGTGAAAAATGTTGTAAACCAGCTCCAAAAAAATATAATAAAAGAGATATCAACGTCTTAGAAATAAGCCACTTCGGTGGTGGCAACTTCGATACATTACATGAATGAACAATTCTTGGATGATACAAATCACAAAACCTCCTTTCTATATATAGTAGTCCATGGGGCCACAATGTAACTTAGTGGGGCTACAATGTAATCCTAGCGACCTAACAATAATAATTTAAGGGCACAATAATAACAATATGGGGGTTACAAGGGTACAATAATAACAATAAGTGGGTTACACTAACAACAATGAGGACTATACTATTAATATAGGGACCTAACATGCCCCTCTCCTTCAAAAAAGTGTTGTCCTCAACGCTTGACTAGTTTCGGGTACTTCTATATAAAATTCTCTATCCTCATGTAGAATATTCGTGGGTAGTTCTTCCACTCGATGAGATACTCGAAATCGATCGATTCGTAGCCGTCGAGTTTTGGTGTTCGTGAGTTCTTCAAACGAAATGATGTTTCTTCTCATCAAGTTTTGGCAATATTGTTTGAACCGGAAGATTTTCACCTATAACCTTCTTTAAGCATGAAACATGGAACATTGGATGCACTCATGAAGAAAGGAAGCACCAATTTGTATGCCACAATACTAATATTTTGCAACACCTTGTAAGGACCATAGTACTTCGCGATAATTTCATTATCCTTCTTAGATCGTTTTGACGAACATTTTTTTGTATGGTTGTAGTCGTAAAATACCCGCCTCCTACATCAAAAAAATTTTCTCTTTACTGTGATGTTGATTCATTTCATATACCATTTGATTTTGTGCCAAATTCAGGTTGTCCTTTAAGAGTTATAGAACTTCTTGTCGATGCCTTGCATGTGATTTTCCATCGCTTTGAACCTTTGAATTTTCTCTTAAAGATGATGGGATGGATGGTGGATGATATCCATAAAGTGCCATAAATGGGGTCATTTTGTTGTAGTATGGAAGGAAGTGTTATACCACCATTCAACGAGAGGTAACCACTTAACCCATTGTGTTTGTTTATCTGACATCAAACAACGAAGATATCCTTACAAACATTTACTACTATCTCATTTGACCATCGATGGAGGATGATAAGATGAGTTATGAGCTAATTGAGTACCCAAAAAAGAAAATAACTTCGTCAAAAAATTTTAAGAAAATGGGACTGTCAGCTCTTCACAATAACCCTTGGGTTTCCATGTAGCTTTTGAATTGTGTCCAAATGTAGTAGCAACCGTACTTGATTTAAATGGATGAGATAATGCACAAAAGTGTGCATACTTGTAAGTCTATCAACTACCACCACGATGACACTTCTTCTCGTACTTAGGTAAAACTCGATAAAATCCATTGAAATCTCCTCCCCAACGTTGACTTGGAATGGATAAAGGTTGAAGAAGACTCTCAAGGTCTTAATTGTCTCAACTTATTCTCATTGAAAACCAAACATTCCACCACAAACTTTTGAATATCGCATTTAAGGCTATCCCAAAAAAAAAGTCTTTCTTCACCATGTGGTAAAGGAGAAGTGTGCAATTTAAAAGAATATTTTGTTTTAGTTGGGAATTCTTACAAAGATATAAGTGTCTTTGTACCATAAGGAATCAATTTTCCAACTAAATGTATTAGATGGCTAGGATCTTGTCATAAATTTTGGAATGAGTGTCCACACTTCTTCGTCCTTATTCCATTCATCTCGTTTTTTCTTGGTTATCCAATCAAGTTGGATAATATAAAATGGGAACAAAGCAATGCTTCCACCTCTTCATTCTTTCTTGAGAATGCATCCGCAACAACATTTAGCTTCCATTTTTTGTATATTATTTTCAAAGTCATAACCCAAAATCTTTGTGACCTATTTTTGTCGCTTCTTCTAAAGATAGTCTTTGTTCCAAAAAGTATTTAAGACTATCATGATCATTTTTTACCTTGAAGTGTCTTCCCATTAGGTAAGTTCTCCATTTCTTTATCAGCATGCGTATTGCTAACATTTCCTTCTCATAAATAGGTTTCTCAGAACACTTTCCTTTGATCGACGACTTTAAAAAGCAATGGGTCTTCCTTCTTGCATTAAAATAGCACCAATTCCATTTCCCAAGGCATCACATTCAGCAATAAAGGTTTCTGTGAAGTTTTAAGGAAGCTAAGACCAAATAAGCAGGCACATTGTCTTCTTTAAGATGTTCAAAGGCCTTAGTTGCTTCAACACCATGAAAATGCATTTTTCTTCAATAATGTTGTTATAGGTGTTGCTATTTTCCCATAATTCTTAACAAACTTGCGATAATAATTCGTTAACTCCGAGAAACTTTTAAATCGCTTTATGGTTGTGGGGACTTTCCATTCCTTAATGGCTTTAATTTTGTTAGGTCTACCTTGAATACCCTCGTGAGATACAATACATCTCGTATATTCCACCTCTTTGTACCCGAAAGAAACATTCTCCGATGTTTTCGCATATAATTGTTTCTCCCGCAATAGTTTGAGCACCTTGCTTCAACATGTTGAACATGATCCTTCCAAGACTACAGATTAGTATATCATCAAAAAATACTAGCACAAATTTTCTAAGGAAGGGTTTGAAAATGGAATTCATCAACCTTGAAATGTATGTATCAAAGGCCAAAAAGGCACGACCAAAAATTCATAATGACTCCTCATGATTTCGAAATGTTGTTTTCTGAATATCTTCGCCTTCATTCTTAATTTGATGATATCCTCAACGAAGATCCAACTTCTATAAAATAATTGCTCCATGTAATTCATCCAAGAATTCATCAATCACAAGAATGGGAAATTTATCTTTAATGGTGGAGCTTATTGAGTCTCTATAATTGGGACACACGTGCCATGATCCATCTTGTGTACCAATACTATAGGAGCAGAGAAATAACTTTGACTAGGTTGAATTATACCCGCCTCTAACATTTCTATAATCATACGTTCAATTTCGCTCTTTTGGACATAAGGATATCTATAAGGCCTTATTTTTAGAGGAACACTTCCTGGAATAAAATGAATAGCATGATCATGCTCACGAATAGGTGGGAGTCCTTTGGGAGTTTCAAAAACCTTGGAATGATTGTCCAAGACTTTTTGAGATCCGCAACAGATGATTTTGATGTTGGAACTTAGTGGAGCATAATTGTGCAATTATGCCTCGTTGCTATTTCCTTGGGACGTGTCATGACATTAGAGCTTATTATCTTCTTGGCTTCCCACAACACTTTACCCACTTCCTTTCCTTCTGAAAATCAAGAAAAGTTCTTGGAAAATTAAAAGCTACCGCTTCCCAAAGTTTGTAACCATTTGCATCCTAGTACAACATCAGCACCTCCATAAGAATGGAAAGAATTGGAATATTAGCCACATATTCCCCCATGGTTAGTTTGATATTATGGAATTTTCCGCAGAAATTTATAGTTCCTCCATTTGCAACCATCACTTGACATTCGGTGTCAAGAGCAGGAAACAATTCAATTCCTTGGCTACCTTACAATGAACAAAATTGAGGGACACTACCTAAATCAATCAACACTATTACCTTTTTCTTCTTGATATGTCATTCTATTTTGAGAGCCTTTTTGAGGAGGGCTAATTCTCGCTAACGTCATTACACGATATGGTCGGATTCCTATTTCTTCTCTTCTAGGGTTGGTTCTTGTGTATATCCTCTTCTTTTCATTTTCTTTTCTTCCTCTTCACAATCTATGTAAAATAATTTCTTCTCAAGACACTTATGACCTTTAGTGTATTTTCTATCACAACCGTAGCAAAGCCCTTTTGCTCTTTTTTCTTCCAATTTTTGTGGTGTCAACCTTGTAGGTTGTTGAAATCTAGAGTAGCAACACTTTCCTCATTATGGAAGTGAGTTATAGGGTTTACTTGTCACCATAATTTTACATTTAGTTTTTCTCTCACAACTCCAAATGCCTTCTCCAATGAATCAAAGTTCCAAAATGCGAACTTCATGTTGGATGTTATCCTTTAAAGTACCTATGAAGAGATCAATTATGTGTTCCCTCTGAAATATTAGTTACCCTTATATTCAATTTTTGGAAGTCCTCAATGTGTTTCACTAAACCCTTTTGTTTGAGATTTATCAATTGGCTAAAGAAGGTGTAGCTCTTTGCATTCTCATAAATGTGTTATCATTTCCTCCATGTACTTGACCAAGTGACATTTTTTATGGGAGCAAAGCCATCGATACCATACAAATGTATTTTGTGCTAAAATGTAAAGTTGCAATGCATACCTTTTGTGTGTTTTGCACATTATTGAGATCAAAATATTTCTCCATTCCAGTAGTATCCATGTTACTATGTGATCCTTTCCATCAAACTTCTCATATCCATTTTTGGAATATTATGGTTCTTCCCGCCAACATTAGAGTTTATGAAGTGACAATTAAGCATTTATTTTTTCTTCATCAAATATTTCCTCTACTATCTTTTCACCATTAGAAACATTTGTTGCATCAACTTTGTCAAACCTTCCATGTTCACTTCTTAGATCATTCTTCATGCTTTCCATTTTAGATTCCATGCCAGCCTTCCATGCCATCTATTCTAGCTTCCATGCCATTCTTCTTCAAACCATCCATCTTAGATTCCACACCTTTTCTTCAAACCATCCATATTAGTCGACGTCTTCTTCAAAAACTTCCATGTGATTTTTTGTTTCTCTTGCGAGAGCGAAATTCTGTTGCACTCGGGCCTTAAATTTGATATGTCATGTTTCCATTATTCATCTTCATGAGTCATAGTAGAGCCTTCTAAAGGCCTAATGGTGCTGAATTATTTTAGGGGCCATTTTAGAATCTAATACTAATATATATTCTATTAATATGCCCTTGGAATCAATTCAACTTGATTCTTCAAACAAGGCTTATGCAATTAAAAAAAAATATACACACCTTTTACTTGCTTTTGAGGAGCTTTATATTGAAATTGAATTATCTCTATAATTGTAGATCCTCAATATCTGAAATTCGGTCTTATAGTATCCCTTCAAGTTTTTTCAAATGTCATAGGTTTGACCGAGTTGAATTCTTCAAGGCAGTTAAGTCCAATCTCCCACAATGACCTAATTATGGACTGTTCAATAGAGCGAATTTGTATGACTTTCCACGTGTCATTGTTTATTTTTTTGGCTCTAAAAATTCGGATAGAAAATAAACTACGTATGTACTTGTAATACTTTTTACACTTTATTCCAATCCTATTCTTAGAGAGAGTTATGAAGATTTTACCACGATAACCGCTTTGAGATGAAATTGGGAGCCCAAAAGACCTAACTTCCACAAATCATATCTTTCAAAAACATTGAGAACCATGCTCTGAAATTTTCCAAAGATGTTTTCAGATTTCGGCTTCGCTCTCTAAAAATTTAAGCTTCAAACTTCGTAGAAAAATTTATAGCAGAAAGTCCGCAATGACATGTTTAGGTTAAATTCAGATCAGAAAACCCTAACTTCACAAATCATATCTCCAAAAATATTGCGAACCAAGCTCCTCGAAATTTTTCGATGATGTTCCTCGTGATTGGATTTGTCATGACTCTTAAACATTTCAGCTTCGAACCTTCATATAAAAAAATGAGAAGTAAAAATTCCACGAGGACCTATTTGGAGCAAAGAAAAACCCCTAGAATCCAAAGCTCGATACCAAAATGGCAAACCAAACTTCCAAAAAATAGAAGAAAATAGATATCAACGTCTTATAAGTAAGCCACTTCGAGGGGGAACTTCCAATACATTACATGATTGAACAATTCTTGGATGATACAAATTACAAAACCTCCTTCTATATATAGGAGTCCATGGGGCCACAATGTATCTCATGGGGCCACCATGTAATCCTACCCGACCTAACAATAATAATTTAAGGGCAATAATAACAATATGGGGGTTACAAGGGTACAATAATAACAATATAAGCTATACTAATAAATAATAAGGATTATACTAGTAATATAGGGACCTAACACAAAATGTACCTAAATAACACTTTTAATAGATGTATGTCCTAATTATATAACATTCATACATATTCAAATGCATTTCTACATACTACATGTGTTTTTTAATTTGCAATTGAACCATCTAGATACATTTTAAATAACAAAATGAAAAAACAACTGAGCTTTAAAAACATAACATTTAATCTAATATTGAATCTAAATTAACATTATAACAACAAGTCATCATGTATTCAAAATGTAATGTAACTAAATGCATTTATGTACTTCGATCATTGTTACATATTCATGAACTTAAATATGCATTTAACCATCTATATAATTTATTTTAATGACACATGATCATGTGCAAAATGTAAACCTAAATATCACTTTTAATATATGCATGTCCTAATTATATAACATTCATACATGTTCAAATGCATTTAACATACATACCACATGTGTTTTGTAATTGCAATTTCAATCTAGATTTATTTTCAATAACAAAATGACAAAACAACTTGAGCTTTAAAAAACAAACATTTAATCTAAGAGTGAATCTTAGAAGTTAACATTATAACAACAAGTCATCATATATTCAAAATGTAATGTAACTAAATGCGTTTATGTACTTCAATCATTGTTATATATTCATGAACTTAAAACCATAGATATGATTGTTTTAAATGACAAATGATCATGGAAATGTACCTAGAAATATCACCATTAATAGACACTTACACCTAATTATATAACATTCATACATGTTCAAAAGCATTTAACATGTACCACATGTGTTTTGTAATTGCAATTTCAACCTGGACACTTTAAATAGCAAATGACAAAATAACTTTTTAAAAACACAACATTTAATCTAGAAGATTGAATCTACACATTACAACAACAAGTCATCATATATTCAAAATTTAATGTAACTAAATGCATTTACACTTCAATAATTGTTATATATTCATGAACTTAAATATGTAAAACAATAGATATGATTGTTTTAAATGACATGTGATCATGCAAAATGTACCTAAATATCACCTTTACTAGACATTTACACCTAATTATATAACATTCACACATTTTCAAATGATAACATGTACCACATGTGTTTTGTAATTAAAATTTTAAAATATAGATTTGTTTTAAATAAAAAATTTGACAAAACAACTTGAGCTTTAAAAATAAAGCATTTAATCCGAGATTGAATCTAAGTTAACATTATAAAAACATGTCATCATATATGCAAAATGTAACAACTAAATGCAAATGTATCAATCGTTACATTACATATATTCATGAACTTAAATATGTAAAACCATAGATATGATTGTTTTAAATGACACATGATCATGAAGAATGTACCTAAATATCACCTTTAATAGACATTTACACCTAATTATATTTAACATTCACACATGTTCAAATTCATAACATGTACCACGTGTTTTGTAAAATTTTCAATTTCAGTCTAGATTCGTTTTAAATAACAAAATGACAAAATAACTTGAGCTTTAAAAAAAACATTTAATCTAAGATCAATCCGTAGAAATTTGAATAACTGATATGTTATCCACCAAGATTCTCCCCGATCACACACTATTTTAGCTTCATGCACAATAATATCTTCTACCATTGATCATCAAGCATGCGGAAATAAAATCAATTGCATGCACACATTAAACCATAAAAATTCACACATAAGTGAACATGGAGTGTAATGGGAAAGCTTTAAAGCTAAAAACCCCCCAACTATCTCGTATATTATATATATGTCATAGAGATCATGTAAAAATCATCATACAAAGCTCCTCACAAGCTCTCAAAGGTAATCTCCACTTCTCACACACTAATCAAGCCCAATCTTGCAAATCCCATGCACCGATCTTGCCACCCTTTAGCTCCGCTCTACCGTGCAACTTCGCCGAAGAATGCCTCTTGATGAGAATTGAATTACCCTAGCCTTGCCTGCGCATTTATAGACATCTCTATCGAGTGTTGGATGCAAACTATGCATCACTTATAGTCACAACCGATAGTCACACCTGTCTTTCTCGCCATTCGAGACCGGTCTCCACTAAAAATGTCCATGCACCGAAGTTAACTCGATGTAATTTTGCTGATTAATGAGTTTATAATTAGTGGACTAATTAATAATTAATTCACACCACTCTCACTAATTGTATCAATCAGCTAAAATAGATACAAATAGCTCAACTCATGTTTAGATTAGTTAAACTGGAACACAACTCCATTAACTTCCTCAATCAACTCCACCAAACCGTCACATGAGTTCTAAATCAAGTATCCATGCAATAGCTCCACATAACCCTCGTGAATAGCGTAATTCCTTCTCACAACTCCCGTGCCACATCTATGCACTTGATCGAAGTGCTCCAAGAGAATAAGATAATGCTTAGAGTCCAAATATTATTAAGAGCTTAATAATATTTGGACATATCTATTTTTTAGACTCTGCAATCTAAAAATAGATTCCACTACTGTCTAAAAATAGAAGTCCATCTATTTTTCCAACTTGACCAACCATCCACAAATAGCATCCCGCAACTTATAGACATGATCGACATGTCTAAAAATGTATTATAGCTCCTAAAAATAGACTTTGCGACAAAAAAAAATCAATTGCAGGTGGCCCCCACCTAGTTTAGGTGATCACTTTCCAACTAGATCGTGAATGATGTTTTGTGATGCCTCCTTCACTATTTCCTTGTTGCAATCTTCAACAGCACTCAAGTTGACATTATAACAACTTGTCATCATGTATGCAAAATGTAACAAATAAAATGAAAAATGTACTTCAATCATTGTTACATATATTCATGAACTTAAATATGTAAAACCATAGGTATGATTGTTTTAAATGACACATTATCATGCAAAATGTACCTAAATATCACCTTTAATAGACATTTACACTTCCACTATATAGCATTCGCACATGTTCAAATGTACCATATGTGTTTTGTAATTTGCAGTTTCAATCTAGATTCATTTTAAATAACAAGTGACAAAACAACAAGTTTTAAAAAACAAAATAGAATCTAACATCATCTAAGTTAACATTATATAACAACATGTGATCGCATTCCAAATGTAACAGCTATCCAAAAATTTAAAATCATTCAATAAAAGTAAATGTAGTTCACCATTCAAAATGTAAAATATGTTTAAAATTTATATCATGAACAATAAGTAGATATAACAATGTATATTGTTACAAGTATCAAGTATATATAAAAGTAAATATGACACATGTTTAAGTTATAAAAATACTAGATCAAATGAAATGTTGCACGGCATCAATCAAATAGAGAATTTGGTTGCAATGTATTTTCCAAATAAAATTTCAAGGAGCCTCCTTGTGGCTATCATCTCAAGAATGTAGAACCTACACAATGTGTAAACATTGTACCTAATGTTTTAAAATTGAATGAGAATGTATAATCTCATAAAAAAAATGAAAAAAAAATCAAGTGCAATACCTTATGTAGTTTCCCCTCCATTGTCCCGTGTTGGCCCTAATTTCATGTATACATATACATATACACATGTATAAGAAATTTATATTACATGTATTAAAATTAAAATTTAATGTTTTAAAATTGAATGAAATGCAGAAATTCAATAAAACAAACTAAATGAAATTTTCATGCAATACCTCATGTAATTCCCCCTCAATTGTCCGATCTTGGCCCTAATTGTATATACATATATGTACATATGTATACGAAATTTGTATTACATGAATTAAAAATTAAAATTCTATACGTTTTAAAATTGAATGAGAATGTAGAACTTCACAAAAAGAAACTAATTGAAAAAAAATCATGCAATACATCATGTAGTTCCCTCCATTAATCCCGTGTTGGTCATGCATCAATGCATTCCAAGATAAATTGTACAACATAAATGTACAAGTGTATACATATTAAAAAAAATTTTCAAATGAAAATGCATAAAATAATGCAATAGTATTAAAAAAATAAGTTAGACAAATTCTTGTTCAAATTGTCCGGGTGTTCCTATCTCCATCATACACCGGCATCGCCAATGTCATTGGAGAACGTAAAATCATCTCCACAAACCTGCACCACAAATTTTAAAACTGTAAATAAATCTCAAGATCTAGATCTCATTTTTAATTAAACTTTCACTTCAATTTATAACTTGAAACATATAAGTGAAAATTTGAATACTTGGGATGGTTGATTTGGCACATCTCCTAACAAGGAAGAAAAATGGTGGGATCCATTGTGGAAACATTAGATGTAATCAAAGTATGTTAACATTTAATTATACACATGTGTACAAAATTATTTCTTTTAAAAACAAGTCATCATGATACCACTATAATAATAGAATAAATGATTGTACATCAACATCTTTAACACGTAAAAAACACTAACATTTATGAACATATCATCTTGATTGCGAGAACCCGAACCTTCGACTCATGATATTATCAAAATTGCTTCATCAAGCTATGTAGCATCAAATGGTGAACATATGATACATTTTTGTTAGATTAACATATACAAATAAACATGTATATGTAAATTATAAATTACATTAAAATATTCACCCTAACCATCAACACATACCGATCCCATGTCGTCTTCCTCATGAAGAATTAAGTCTTTCCAACCATTGCGAAAATGCGCTAGCATATGTTCTGTTATCTAATACTCATGTTTTCTATCTCATCATTTGTACTATATACAAAATTAGCACTTGCATTCTCTCGTGTTCTTTGTCACATCAATATTAATTCCAAAGAATTCTATCCGAACATTGTCTATGATGGCATCCTGCTTCTTGACTAATTTGAGAAGTGACATCCATCTCCGACCGCAAAGTTTCCACACGAACATTGGCTTACAAATGGTGGCTTGGGGTGAGGAACTCAAAGATCACACTTAGTGCCCCTACGGTCACATAATCGACCTTTCCTAGGTCCAAAAATTCAAAGGAAGGTCATTATAATTGGGTTTCATTCCCAAAATTAATTTCCGTATAAAATAATTTTGCAAAAAATAAATGAACCTCACCATTCCATGGAAGTTCTATAGGCAGCAATGTGCCTATCATAAAAATGTCAAGATATATTACGGTGCTTGAAATATTGCACCTTTAGCATCTTTTCTTTTCAGCTCTTCTTTGAAATTAAACATAGATTTTTCCATTTCTTTTGTAACTCTATTTTTAACACCATCCCATTTATCGGACCCATTACTATTTTTCTTTCTTCCTCATCACTTCTAAAAAGTATCTGTTTCGTCTAAGATTTTTTTAAACATCTACAAGTGTGCTTAAGGAGTGTGCGTAACTATTTCTAATATTTCTCGACCATCAAATAGGAGTTTCAAAGACAAGATCTTTTCTTCAATTTTGAATAAATATGTTCACACCTTTGTAATGTGCATTGTTGGATGGTTGTTTCCTACAAAAATCAGAATTTTAGAAGATAAGTCATGGTTGTGTACAACCTTCTTCTTGAATGACGAGGTCTAGCCTACGTCTTTTCGAGCAACATTTTCACCCTCTCGCATCAATATATAAAATTATGTATAAATTAAAAAACATGTGAATACAAATTTTCAGAACTATTAAAAAATTATATAAATAATTTATCAAATTAATAATTGAATGAAAATAATATTTAGATTGGATGTGACCATCTCGAGATGGTTGAGGAGCATCATGCCCACTTGAGATGGTTGAGAACGAGCATGACCATCCATTGATCGTCACCACCCATTGGTTGATAACCAACATGACCACCCATTGATTGGCTACCTAGGGAATATGAACCACCACCCTCATGTGATTGGCCACCACCTATCGATTGTCCACCGTGTGAATGTGTACCACCACCACCCTCACACGACGAGAGGGAAGCTTCATAAAACAATTTCTAATCAATTCAAAAATACATACATACATATAAATACATACATATTATTGAGTAGATTACAGTAACTATACCACGATTACGTGAACCATGGTTATGATCCACGATTGAGTAGATACTTTTCCTCCGAACTCCTAAAAAATGAAATTTATTAAAAATTACTTTAACTCACAAAATCGATAAAAATTAATTCCATATGTATACATGTATTTACATGGGGATAAAATTATATATTCAAAAAAAAATCAATTCCACATGTATACATGTATATATGGGGATAAGATTATATATTCAAATCTTATTTAAAAACATGCACATTTACCATAAATACCATAAACATCCCCCATCCACATGATCCCCCTCTTATAGAGGAATGATTATATTGATGTTCGCCTCGAAGAATCACATGCCAAAATGATCATCTTCCATGATATATATATGGATATCTAATAGTGGACATTTACAATTATTTTTGAAATTACTATTTAAAAAAATTCAAAAGAATTAAAAAATCTGATGTACACAACAAGTTGAGCACAAACACAAATTATGTAAAACACAAACTTTCAAAGCACAAATTGAAATTTTGAAGTCTTACACATTTTAATTTTATAAAACATGAAGTTCACCAATTTGTGCTTACAAGGTATAAACTTGGTATATAATTTAAAAATATATGGTCATTAAAAATGACGCATTTATAGGTATTAAAACACACACATATCAAAGATATGTTAAGCAACGTCCATCAATAAATTTTCAAGGAGAGCCTATCAACACTAATTCATCTTTGAGAGATGAACCATCAATAAATTTTGAACGAGAGTGTCTCAACACTAATTCATCTTTGAGATATGAATCTTGAATTGGCATTGCTCCCATACAGCACTAATTCATTCGACAATGAATCTTGAATTGGAATTGCCCCATACAATAGATAACTGTGACATCTTATTAACATTTGCACAATGTCTTATACTAAATGATTGAAATTGTCTAACAATATTGTTTGATTTTCCAATAAGGCAATTGTTTTGGTCTCTCCTTCTTAACTTGGTACATGACTTTCATTTGGTTGCATACAAGTTTAGAATTGGTGAAAACTACAATTCCATTTGATCCATACTCCCTAGTTGTTCCCGTGTCTTTTATCAATGCAATATAATATGCTTCATTGTTTTTTGTTCTTCCAGTATATTCATTTTCCTTGGAGGACTTTGTTAGTCGCACATTTAATAGCACATATGCAATCACAAATTTCCGTGACCTGGGATAACAAGAAACATCTATGCATAATGTCCATTTTTCAACCATGTTTAGTGGGCTTTTCATCCTCGAAAAAACAAATTCAATAAATATATCAAATGAAAATTTATTGCAATTTCAAAGTTTATGGGAGAAATGACATGTGTAAATGGTTTCCAAAAACACTAGACTACAATAAAATATTAAATGAATATTTATTGCAAATGCCTTAAAGTTTATGGGAGAAAATGACATGTAAAATGGTTTCCAAAACACTAGAAAATTCCTTAAAGTTTATGGCATGGGAGAAAATGACATGTACATGGTTAAAGTTTATGGGAGAAACCACGTGTACATGGTTTCCAAAAACACTAGAAAATGCCTTAAGGTTTATGGGAGAAAATGGCATGTACATTGTTAAGTTTATGGGAGAAATGACATACATGGTTTCCAAAAACATTAGGACCGTCCCTAGATTTAGCTATAAGTTTTATAATTTACCTAGCTAATGAAAATGAGTAACACTACATCCTAGCCATTATGGTTGGTTAGGTGTGATGATGTGATTTTTGTTATCCTTGTATTTTCTAATTCTCCGGGTTTTTAAGAAATGACATGTATATGGTTTCCAGCAAAACACCAAGAATGTATTTGCAAGGGGGTTTAAAAGGGGGAGTCCTTTTAGGTAAAAAGGTTTGAAAAACTCTAAATTCATTCCTATATATTTTTATTTGTTTTAATGAAATAATTGAAGGCTTGTGGCATTTTTAGAGATGAAGTATCATAGTTGAACACATCATATTATCTCTCTTACATTTTTCTTCACTTGGTATGATTTGATCATTCATTTCATTTCATATCTACACATCATAGGGACATCATTGAAATATAAATAATCAATCAAAAAGTGTTTCTCGGTCAACTACATACATAGTTGAAGGGTTGGAACATGCATTCAAAGGTCATAGAGGTTTAAAAGGGGAGTACTTTTAGGGAAAAGACGTTTCTGGAAAACTCTAAATTCATTCCTATTTTTTTTTTATTTGTTTTAATGAAATAATCAAGGCTTCAGGAATTTTTAGATGAACTATCATAGTTGAACATAGATCATATTATCTCTCTTCAATTTTTCTACCTCTGCATGATTTTTGATTATTCATTTCACTTCATAGCTACATATCATGGGGATATCATTGAAATATAAATAATCAATAAAATATAGAGTAGATGAAAATGAAAATAATCAAAGTATTTCTACCAATCGCCTACGTAGTTGAAGGGTTGGAACATGCATTCAAAGGTCATAGGAGAGGGGTTTAAAAGGGGGATTCCTTTTTATGGAAAAAGAGTGGGTTAGAAAACTATAAATTCATTCCTATATGTTTTTATTTGTTTGAAATAATTGAAGTGGCTTGCTGTGCATTTTTGGGATGAACTTACTATGAAATGAACACATCATATTCTCACTTGGTATGATTTGATTATTTATTTCATTTCATAGCAACACATAATGGGGATATAATTAAAATAGAAATAATCAATACTATATAGAGTAGATGAAATGAAATAATCAAAGTGGGTTGGAAAACTCTAAATTCATTCATATATATTTTTGTTTGTTTTAATGAAATAAATTGCTGTCAGGGCATTTTAGATGAACTATCATAATTGAACACATCAAATTATCTCTCTTACATTTTTTCTCACTTGGTATGATTTTATTATTCATTTCATTTCATAGCTACATCATGGGGATATCACTGAAATAGAAATAATCAATACTATATAGAGAGTAGATGAAAATGAAATAATCAAAGTGCTTCTACTAACCGCTCACGTAGTTTAAGGGTTGGAACATGTATCCAAAGGTCATAGGAGGGGGTTTAAAAGGGGGAGTCCTTTAAGGGAAAGAGGTTTGGAAAACTTAAATCTATTCCTCCTATATATTTTTATTTTTTTAATGAAATAATTGCCTACGTAGTTGAAGGTTGGAACAAGCATTTAAAGATCATAGGAGGGGGTTTAAAAAGGGGGAGCCCTTTTAGGGAAAAAGAGGGTTGGAAAATATAAATTCATTCCTATGTATTTTTATTTATTTCAATGAAATAATTGAAGGCTTGTGGAATTTTTAGATGAACTATCATAGTTGAACACATCATATTATCTCTCTTACATTTTTTCTCACTTGGTATGATTTGATTATTATTTTCATTTCATAGCTACACATCATGGGGATATCATTGAAATATAAATAATAAATACTATATAGTGTATATTAAAAAATGAAATAATCAAAGTGTTTTCCTCACCAACCGCCTACAGTAGTTGAGGGTTTTTACATGCATTCAAAGGTCATGTAGAGGGGGGGTTTAAAAATGGGAGTCATTTTAGGGAAAAAGAGGGTTGGAAAATTCTAAATTCATTTCCTATATATTTTTATTTATTTGAAGAAATAATTTATTTGTTTTAATGAAATAATTAAAGGCTTGTGCCATTTTTAAATAAACTATCATAGTTGAACACATCGTATTATCTCTTTTACATTTTTTATCACTTCGGGTATGATTTGATTATTAATTTCATTTCATGTATACACATCATGGGGATATCAAATAGAAATAATCAATACTATATAGAGTAGATGAAATGAAATAATCAAGATGAAAATGAAATAATCAAAATGCTTCTTGTCAACTCATTTCTACATAGTTGAAGGGTTGGAATATCCATTCAAAGGTCATAGGAGGGACCTGATAAAAGCATTTCTCTCAAGCTTCCTCCGAGGGAAAAGAACAAAGAAATAAAGACCATACGATGCAAGTTATTTCATCCGTTGAGTTTGGGTAGCCTCTCTCGTATGTTAAGAGCCTTTCCTCTAGATGGATAATGTAGCCCATATAAGCCATAGTTATAGCCAAGATTCATATACAAAGGCTATAAAGTCATTGATAGAAAAAAATAGCAAACATTTAATTTTTAAATAGAAATGAAACCATGCTTAAACATCTAAGGATAGGATTTTCCTAAAACAATGAATAACATAATAGTGCATCATAATCAGAATATAAACATGTCTTGTTATCAATAATACAAGGATATTTAATTAGGTAACAAACTAGAGAGTAGTCCAACCTAAAATTTTACTTACAAACCTAGACCGAAAATGATGCACTTTAAGGCTCAACTGATAAGGAGAGGGACAAAGCTTTAAGGCTCAACTTATAAGGAGGGACTAGTCACGCCATTAGTTGAATACATAAGGGTTTGTATTTCTATGGCTAGGACTTGCTAATCGTATCATCTCTATTATGTATTCTTGCATAGGAAAGAGAGGAATTCTAAGACAAACGAATATGCAATTTTTTTAACAAAATGAAAAAGAATTCCATGGGAATCCTTTCTTAAGTATGATACAAAATCATTTGGTTGTTACATTTATAGGTAAGGTAACATCAATATAGAGTTAGTCACTCTAATTTCTGTGTTTGAAGAAATTTAACATCCGTGGTCGCTTATGGTATGTTAATAACAATGAGTAACATAGAATACTCATAGGAGAAGCCTATGACAATCCCAACAATCAATGGAGGAAGACAATGTCCAATTAATAAAAAAAATAATCAATTGGTATGAGGTTACCCATTAAATTATAGTCCAAATTCCATGAGTAATACAAACTTTGATTTATGTGAATGTGCTCATTAAAAGGTTCAACATAGGTACCGACATTTTCCAACTCATTTCTCATAAGTAATATGTCAATGGGGCCAGTATCAAGTATATTTGTATTCAAGAACAATTACCATATCCACATCCACAACCCAATTTTTTGGAGAATCACTAATGTCATTACCTATCACAATTGTCATCTCAAATTTATGTTGAACCAAAAACATGAGGAAATAATTTCTTCGACATGAAGCTTCATATTATTACAAAATGAAATGTTTAGAACTCAATAAAAGTTTCTAACATTTTTCAATAGTCATACCAAAAATACACATAACAAGGAAAAAAAAAATAGAGGAGAAACAAATTCTTGGTTGAGATCCGTAAATACACATGTCAAGGAAAAAAATAGAGGAGGAAAATAAATGCTTGGTTGAGAGGCTTAGGGGTGAAATCAACCTAAATGTAATTACCTCTAACTCTTCATTTTCTCACTGTAACATTTCTTCCATGACAATGTCAATTCCACAATATTTTAAACTCTAATTGGATTTCAAAAGGGATATTTTACCTCGGGCTTATTTGAGTATGACATGCAAATATTTGAGTATGACATTATACAGACAAATTCCAAAATATTTAGAACATTTTCTTCCATGACAAATGTCAATTCCATAACATTTTAAACTCTAATTGACTTATGAATTAATATATATTTCAAGTCGTTGAATAGAAGTGATGAATAATAGTGAATAACATCGGTGAATGACAACAAAAGGAAAAACATCGTTAACAGCATTAGTGAGCATAATAGTAATAGTGAATAAAATAACACCAAATAAAGGAATGTAACAACAATAGTGAAAACAACAATGAACAATAGTGTGAGCAAAATTGTTCTAACAATGTTAGAAGCCAATGTTATTACCTATGGAAGCAAACATCGAGGTTTCCATCCTTAGTAAAATTGGATATATTTATATTTAATAAACTTCCCTCTCCAACAACAAGAACAACAAAAGAACAAATGTGCTGAATAATAATGCCGAAAAAAATGTTCTAACAAGGTTAGAAACCAATATTAGTACTCTATGGAAGCAAACATTAGAGGTTTCATCCTTAACAAAATTGGATATATTTATATAGTGTTAATAAAATTCCCTCTCCAACAGAGTGGAAAATATGAACAACATTGAACGACAAGAATATCAGTAAATAAAAACAACATTTCACCTTACAAAATTAAATCAACACAAACACAAAAAAACTAGGAGAGTATTCCAACTTCTGGGAAAAAGAAGGACAATTACAAAGAGAAGTCTAAACACAAAGTTATAAGTGGCTAAGGCAAGCTATATGGGTGTGCATATCACCGATCATTACTTATGATTTCCCTTGTATCGTAGCTAGTCTAATTCTTTCTCCTATTCACAAGGTCATGTTGATCGATCAATAAAGCTCTATCTCCTCGAGAAAGGCGTATTGGGTAGATAATGGGATTAAAACCCCGTATTAGTGCCTAAGCCGTGATCTATTACTTTTCACACGTATGTGGTTATTCATGTATTGGTTTAGCTTGAACCGATATATACGTATAATTCATGTGTTGTTATAAATACATTCCATATCCATGGAGTGCAGTGTCGTTCCCCGTAATCAAGAAGATTGTCAAAGTCCTGTCATAGTGAGAAACATCAAGCTTCAACCAATTTGGGATTCTAGGACGTAGCCCTCCTAATTCGTGAGAGGATCTCTCCAATAACTACAAAGATGATTTGTTCCTTGAAGTTTTGGGGAATTATTAGGCTAGTTATGAAGGCCAAGGGTTGTTTTGTTTTTGATGGCTGAGAAAGATTACCTGAGGTGGAAAGTTCTAAGTGCAAAGAGTTTCAAAGGTGAGTTGGCAAGCAAATAGAACGAGCTATGGCCGTGAAGATAGATAATTGTAGGTTTTATTCCATTGGGCTATGGATTCATAATAGGTTTTAATTGAAACAAAGAAGAGTGGAAGAGTGGTCCATGGGGCAAGTCATCTATGTCTAAGGATCTTTGAAGTTTGATTTATGAAATGGAATGAGACAAAGAAGGAGAATTAAACAAATGAAGAACAAAGAGTAGCCCGGGATTCAGTAAGTAATTTTAAACTAGCCAGCCTTTAACACGCACTTAAGAAAGACATGAAAGTAAACTAGATCCGTAAGTACTTTTAAACTAGCCATCCTTTGATACACCTTCAATAAAAAACATTTTAAAACAAAGGGAAGCTTGAAGGCACCGTTGGAGGAGAAAACTAGCGTCGGGCTCACCACAAATCCTCTCCTAGCTCCTCGCTCTACTAAAGTTACTTTCAAGACACACACAAAGATAAATACGTAATGGCCTAAGATCCTGGTAAGTACTTAAACTAGCCACTTTTTAACACATTCCAAGGGAAACTTTACGCCTTTTTGGGATAAAACTAGGACCAGGGTCTACCATATCTTCCTTAGTTCATCTTCTACTTAACATGAAATGAAAATAACATTCAAGAAAATATTCAAATTAAGACACAAGATTTAGGAACGCCAAAGATTCTATGCTTAAACCGAATTAAATCATTCCTAAATAACATAAATTGGAGGAAAACATTCAGATAAAGATTTTTGGGTCGAGAAGGGTACCGATATACAAGAGGTCCCAACTCTATGGATGTCACAGTTTTATTAGAGAATATGAAACACAATGAAGAAGAAATAAAATAACAAGTTACAATGAGAAAAACATCACCGTCAATACACTAGATCCTACAATCAAATTGTATTGATGCTCCAAACTAGTTACATCTTTTAAGTTCAATGCTTTAGTTTAGAAATCATCTACACTTTCCAAGAATAACTTATCTATCACAAGCGTAGCTCCAAGAGCCAAGTGGAACACTATGTACAATCGTGTGCTCTTAAAATTTTTAATTACATTTCAAAGTTCAGCAAACCTAATCAACCAACCCTCTCTCATCTTCTCGCAAGAGATTATATAAGAATGAGGAGGTGAGATCTCGATAAAAATATCTCTAAAGATAATTAATACAAACTTAATGGCTTCTTGGCCTTTGGGGGGGACTCGATGAAGAAGCTTACATAGGTGTCCTCCAGATAAAATAATTTACATTAAGATTTAAGCTCCTAAATGGGAGCTTCATTTGAATTCCTCAGGCTCGTGTAATATTAAAGTAACTATACGATATTTGTCTTTAAATCTACTATGCACTAACTTTCCTCGGTTGCACGAGGCGAATACCCGATCTCGATCAATAAATTCAGCCTCCGTTTGAGTAGCTTTGAGGCTGTGCAGACCGTGGTAGTCGGGAGGAATCAATTTTCCTCGATGTGGTGGTGGAGGCTTTCGTCCGATGAACCTTATGATTTTTCTCCGTTAACCGTGTTTTAATTGGGGATTAGGCTTTTGATAAACCATCTTAGACGTAATACCCAAAGATATGTTTTCAATCTTCCGCGTTTCTTTGGTGTGTTTCCAGCCTTCGACACCGATACTTCTCGATTCGTGCCCGATTCGCTATAGTTAGTGTATGTGGTCAGCATGTGATCAAATGGAATCAATGCCTTCATGAATCATTGATGAAATGTGGAGTTTAAACTCGAAAATGATTCTCTTGATCAGAATGTGAAAACCATTTAAACCTGCACAATACAAAAACATTTATGAAATCCCGCGTATATAGGTTTATTGCTTCTGCATGCATGTGGAGAGAGCAAGCAGCAGCGCTCTGATGGCATCATCCAACGATCGAGATCGATTAGAGGAGGTCAAAGGGAAGGCGGAAGAGAATTAAATCTGAGCCATCGATTGCGCAGATCGTACTGGCCGGGAGCGGAGGTGAATAAATAACGTGAAGGGGTCACATTATTCGGCAAAAATAAAAATAAAAACGGAGACAAAGGTTTAAAACCTTTGTTTTGGAGAAAAATGATTGAAAAATGCGTGGGGGAGCTCAAGGCGAACGTGGGCCGCTTCTGATGAGATCATCCCATGCGTCTGGGCGGTGTACATAGTACCACAAACCTTATAAAACAAGCCCGATTCAAAAAGGTTAATAAAATCATGCTATATAAAGTCCCCCCGGGGTCCGGATTTGCTAACCGTGAGGAGACAACAAAGATCCGCCCTAATTCATCGATGCCGATGGATGCCGACCGGTATTCGTGGCCACCGGTTCTCATGACTACCGTCATGGCCGGGGAACAGTACATCGTTTTGGGCCGTCGAGACCCGCATCAGATCGATGGCAAGATGCTTTTAATACCGCGTCGTACCTTAGTCTATCTTTCGAGCTTCTTCGCAGTGTGATCACCGTCCGATGAGTGGCCTCAGATCGGACGGTGTGCATCAATATCATGCCCACTCCACATCCGACCTTAATACGCAATGAGGGCGGTTAACAAGATCGAAAGCCACGTGTTTGGCCAACGGCATTGATCGTCATTAATCGGAAATCGGCTTTCTCAAAAGCGTGCGATCAACCTACCCGGTTTTTCTTTTAATATAACGACAAAACATTTAAAACTCCAAAATTAATCATAAACAAAGGTTTGTGGTCGTGAGGGTTTTATGTTCACGATTTGTCTTCGGCGCGCCCGATCGCGGGGCCGTGGTCTTTGTGGAAGATAATATGACCGGGGAGACAAAATGGAGGTCTAATCGGCATCGAAGAACTTTCGTGAGGCAAAACATTTGTGCACTATTTTCCTCCGACGCGATAAGTGCCCAAAGGGCTTAGCGTCCGGTTCAGCACTGTAGCGTATGGAGGGGAGGAGTTAAAGACTTAGCCTGCGGGGAGCTTAAGTCTATACACAAGAATACGTATTTTTATGAAGTTTTCAATGTTTTTGAAGGGTTTCGAGGGTTTCTATAAGGTAAAGAAGGAGTCTTAAACCTCATTGCCAAAAGGGGTTCTAATGGAGGGGAAGAGAAAAAACAGGGAAATGAAGGATGTTGTTGAGAAATAAAGGGATAAGAAATGAGGTTAGTCGTTTAATGAAAATGGATTTTGCAAAGAAGATTATGTCTTTGAAACCAACAAAAGATTTCCGAATGTAAAATGGGCACAACAGTTGAATATTTGGACAGAGGCATGGGGCCTTTCAAGAGTCTTCAAGAGCCAACACTTTTTGCACAAAATTTGTTCCTGAAGGCTCTAAAATGATTTAGCCACCTTTGGTATAACAAATTTCATAGGTGGCCTACAAAGGGTTCCACTTGGGGATGGTGCCTTCTAAGGCATCAAGAACTTCGCACTTGCTTTCTCTCGGGGAAGTTGACTGGCCATCTTTTCCATTGGGCTTCCCTTCCTTTTCTCGATGATATTTCTCTAAAAACATATTAGAAGCAGCCATAAAAACAATGGATATTTCATCAAGAAGTTTGCCTACCTACCCAATCCTGCTGCATCTAACATTTTTTCTTCATTAGAGTGCTCTTGACTGCGTACTCTTTTACAACATTTTATTCTTTGAAAGCAGGAAATCTAGTCTATTTCTACTCCTTATTTCTCCATGACCTCGCATTGAACAATATTTCCATATTATTCTCTATCTAATCTACCATTCAAGGATTAAACCGGTCTAATAGATTTTATTCACTAAATTCTACAACGAAAAATTAAACAAAATTTCCAAGTCAAGATTAAGTTGTTTGACTTGCCGTGATCTATGGTACAAAAACAAGCCGTACATAGACATTATTTTGCACAAAATTCAAACAAAATGAAGGCTTAAGATCTGAAATTTTAGGGTACCTTCATCTTTTTAATGTACTGCTTTTGACCTTGTTTTGTGTTGTCTTTCTCCTTTATCAACTAATGGATTTTGAGCTAATTGGAACCGCATTTACATCCTTTTTTACTCGAATTTGGAACAGATTATCATTCTCTTAGAAACTTAGGTTCAGATTTTTTGAGTATGTTTGAACCTTTGATTTCTATCCTAAACTATCTACCGATAAGCCAAGATTGAACATTTTGGAAAATCGAACTCACTATCCTATCACAGAAATTTAAGACTAATTAGTCAAGATTAGGTTGTTTGACTAACTAGAAGTGTTTTTTCAGAGTGGTATTTAAGCTGTACACTTTCAAAATTGTTTCTCTTTTTTATATGGGGTTGTACCTTTCTTGTTTTCACAATCTGCCCTCTTTTTCTTTTCTATTGTTTTTTTATTTTGATTTTTTCTAACTTTCGATCAAGTAATGGTGGATGAAATATTCATAATGGAAAAAAAGATAAAAAGCTTCAAAACATGACATGGATCAAGATAAGTAATGCTTGAGCATCCCCGGCCATTGAGAGACCCCTCTAAATAGTTCGCCCATTCAATTCTTGTAATAAAAATGCATTGTTACCAACGTTACCGAATGAACAGAGTAAGTGCCGCCATGTTGTCAAATTTTCCGTGCTTTCCCTCGTCTTCTTCCTTGAGTACCACTTTAAAACTTTGTCCCCAATATTGAAATTGCCGTTCTGTTCTTCCTCGTCAAAAGCTTTTTAAATGTTGTCCCTCGTCGCAATGCTTTGTTATAAACCTCCTCTCTCGTTCGCCGAAGATGAATGCTTCCGATTTATTCTTCTTCTCATGTCATTTTCTTCACCGTTAGAATCCTTGAATCAACTTTATCACCGGTACACCAAGGTTATTTGGAAAATTGCATCAATACCATACACAAGTTGGAAAGGTGACATACCAATAGATTTCTTCAAAGTCAACTGTCACCCCAAAGTGCATGAACTAGCTTTGTATGCCAAGACTTTTTGTCATTCCCACAATGCTTTCGATTATGTTCACTAAACTCTTGTTTGAGGATTCCGCAAGTCCATTGCCTCCAAGGGTAATAGTTGTAGAATTCCCCCAATGTTATCTCGATATCCGTGGGCGTATTCAACCATTTTCTTTGATCCAAATGTTGTCACATCGTCGTTGCTGATGATCTTGGTAGAGCAGCCCAAATCTAGAGAGAATATTATTCTCTATGAATTTTATGATAACAGAATCATTGGCTTGCCTACAAGGAATGGATTCTATCCACTTAGTGAAATATCATATAATGAGAATCCACCTATACTGCGTAAGATGGTGGATGGATTTCTCCTATGAAGTCAAGTCCCCACCGTTGAAAAGGAGCTTCAACAGTTGATCGACGCAGAGGTAGGGTAGTAATTTTCTTGCCTTCAAAAGTTGAAATTTATGATAGGCAATGATCATCTTGTGTATATCGTGGAAAAAGAGTAGGCCAATAGAAAAATCAAATTTCCTCAAAATTTTGTCAGTTGTTGGCTTCCAAGACAAAATGACTCAAGCACACTTTCCTTCATGGAACTCGTGCTTAACCTTCTCTCGCATCAAACTCAGTAAACATTTAAGCAATACACCACTTGCATTTTTCCAATAAATACATCTATCTATAATGCAATAGTTTACGCCTTTTAACTTTAGGAATCTTGCCTTTTTTTTTGTCAAACCGGGAGGTGCATTTAAATTAAGCAAACATAAATAATATCAGCGCATACCAAGAGGAATTCATAAAATGGTCTTCAACCATGGGAGTTGAGAATTATTCTGGTCATCTAGAGAATCAATCATATTAATATCAAGAACTTCAAAATTTGATTCACCATTAATCTAGCTAGACCTTGGCCTTTGATCAAATTAGTGGGCTTTATCTCTAAATCATATTCAAGGATAACAAAGAATCCACTTACCTCTACCATCCGGGTCCCGTGTTAGAATGTCTTTTACAACCGAATTTGGGACGAAGGCAATGATGTGTGAGTGAAGGATGTATACTCCTAGTCTTTTTTAAAGCTTTAACCAAAGAAAAAAGCTTGCTTATCCATGATGTTATACTTCAAAGGGGCATCCCCAATGCCTTGCTAAAGAATGTAATAGGTTGATCTTTGCCCTCGTGGATTTTCTAAAGGACAAATGCCTAAGGTATGTTCCGATGCAACAAAAAAATATAAAATCTTTTGAAAATCGTGACTTATGAGAACCGATGTTTTTGGTTAAGGTCATCACGTCTCAAAGGAATTCTTTGCTTCCAAGGTCCACTGATTCTCTTGCTCCTTCTTCAACATATTTAGGATGTTTCTAAGCAAAATTTCTACCCAAGTTTGGGATGAACCTTCTCAAAAAGTTGATCTTTCCAATGAAATATTGCAAATACTTGATGTTTCTAGGATGAGAGATTTGCAATATGGCCTCAATCCTTTTGGGATCTATCTAATACCCTCTTTTGAAATGATGTGCCCAAGAATATTACCTTCTCTAGAGCCCTAAAATTATTTTCTTAGGGTTTAAAGATATTCCAAACTTTCCGCATTTCTAAAACCTTTCTTAAATGTTCTAAGTTCTCTATCCGTTTTTGAAAACAAAGGACATCATCATAGTAATGATGAAGAAGCTCAGTCTTCCGAGAATGCTATGTCCAGCTGCTCTTGAAAAGTTTCTCCAGTGACTATTAGACCAAAGGCATTTTCACATACATGAAAGTGCCCCATGGTGTAGCAAAGGTTGTCCCACTGACTGCCAGGTGAACTAAGATCCGATTGTACCCTATAGCCATCAAGCAAATAAATTTTTCTAGACCTACTACCCTTTGCAAAATATGATCCATCTTGGGTAAAGGGTAGTTGTATTTAAATGAAGCTTTGCTTAAGTCTCTAAAGTCTATGCAAAGCCCGATCTCTCAAGTTTTCTTCCTAACCAACACTGCATTAGACACCCACTCGAATATCTAATAGGGACAATAATACCAAATTTCATACATTTTCATGATCTCCTTCTCAACCAAAGGAGTTGAATGCAGTTTATCTCTGCGTGAAATTTTTATTTAATGGTTTTTGGTTTTCTTTGAGGGAATTTTGTGCTATATTATTTCTGTCATAGGATTTAAGACTTCGTAACTCCACGCAAAAAACATCAAAAAATTATTTAAACAACTCTATGTATTTGAGTTTAATGTGAGCTAGCAGTTTTAGAGCGCTTAATCATCTTGCTTAATTTCACTCGCCTATATTTCACTCTCTCTTCCACTTTAGCCTCTGTTGTGTTCCAGTTTTGGTTTCTTGGCTACATCATTAAAATCAAACAACTCTTCCAAAGGTGCCGTAGCGCTGCACTCTATCTTTAGAGGCAGTAGTTTCTAAGTCCTCTGCTTCTAACTCGCATTGAATTATTTGCTTTTAAGTTTTCCAAATTTCAAGATTAATTTTGACAAGTTCAGAGACAACTCTTCTTCACCAAGAAAATTTTCTGCCAAGTACCGGTTTGCTAATCCGAGTCCAACTGTGTCTAAATTCATTTCGAATTTCATGAAGTCTTCTATTTGTTTGTCTTCGTCAAACACCTCGCTAACACTTTTAATATCGTGCACATCCGGGTCCGAATTTTATCTGATTTGTACTTTTGGTTTTATATGGCGTTAAGCATGTTCTAGCCGCAAAGGCTAAATTATGAGCCGCAATATTTCTTTTTCTTGGGACAAAAATCATTAATCTACGAATGTTTTTAAAAGGTCCATGACATAGTTTCGGTAGGCTCTAAGTCCGGGATGATTTGCGTTATACTCCCCATTGACTTGCCTAATGACTAATCAATCCCCATACGCATCGATTCTTTTGCTCCTAACTTTTTCAACAAACGTAAGCCTAAGAAAAGGGATTCATATTCTCGTTTATGTTATTTGAACACCTAAAGTTTAATTTGGCAGAAATGCTTTCTCGTGTGGTTGTTTTCGTTGTTGCGTATCCAAATACCGCACTAAATAAGTAGTTTTAGTGAATGACCCGTCAAAATACATGCTCCACAGAGGACTATTTTCGGTTTCATATTGGTTAGTGTCCTCTTCCAACTAACGTGCTTTCCGATTGTTGTTGAATATCAGCACTTAGTTGAATTTGTTTCAACCTTAGGTTTTTGTCGTGTCGAGGGTTGATTTCTTGATTGTCAAGGATTAAGAGCAATGGACGCATGACTAGATACCAAGACCTTGTATGGCTTCCGTTAACAGCCAAATGCAAGAACCGTTTTCGACACTTTTTGCGTTGTGTTACTCTTCCTCCCCATTACCATTAATCATGTTAAAGTGACTTGTTCATCAAGTGTTTCATCATTAAACATAATAAAAGTTATTAATCAAGGCCTCGTATTTACGTAATGGCGTAGGGAGAGTTTTGTGGTTGGTCTTGACTTCAGAATCGTGTATTTCATATGGGACTCCCTATAAAATATTATATTCGATTGAAAACCGTGATAGTCGCATATCATGTCCATTTTCACATTCCCTTGTAACTTAGCCCTTCAAGATCTCATAATAGCATTCCATACTTTGGGGGCACATCGCCCACAACAATATCCATGACTAAACATTTGGCCGGGAATTTGGGCTAAGTTAACGTAGAGGCATTTTATTAATCCCAACATTTCACCGCCGAGTCAAAGGAGTAAAGGTCTTTATAAGGTCTAGTGATTTCTAGACCCGCACTCTCCATTACAATTTTCTTTGGCATTAAAATGTGAGAAGCCTTAATTCATGCATACAAGCAGTGTAAATTTTGTCATGAACATTTAAACTCACATAAAAAGGAGGAACAGTCCCTCTTGATATCTACCTTTCAATCTTTGGACCAAAAAAATGCTTTCCGGTTGGTTATCATTAAGATTGATGTTATCCCCTATTTTCTTCGCTATATTTAAAGCCATTAAAATTTGGGTCCTATATACATGTTGGGCAGCTAACTTGGTGAAGGGAATGAGAGATTTTAATCTTTGAAATTTCCGCTCTAGGTTGAAAGGGATTTGTCTTTTTGAAGAACTTGTTCCACTTTTATTATCGCCACTTTGTCAAAGAATATAAGCTTCTCGATTTGTCCTATTCACATTTGACAAAAAAAAATTCACAGAGGCCAGTCAAGTGGTGTACCACTAATATCTACACTTGCTTTTCATTGTTTTGAGTGCTTTCCTCTATACCTTTATCATAATTTACAAATGATCGTTTTTGTCCTTTGTTCGACAACTTTAGGTCGGGTTGTAGTGTCAAGTTGTGAAGATTTGTCGAGGTTTCAAAAGGAGTTTTTCGAATCGGTTTTGCTTTCTAAGGTCATATTCTTTGAGACTCTATGATGACATTTTCCTATGTCTTGATAATGACTTTCTCATCATCATCTCTTTGTCATCATAAGGTGTATAAATACCTTGTTTTCTATCATAATGGACTTCAAAGTCATCATCATCTACCCCCAACATGTTGATATCATCTTCCTCTCGTTATTTCATCCGTTTCCTCAACCTCACTTACATAGTTTTGAGAATGGAGAGCATCCGTTGATCATCTTCCCTAGGTCTCGTTTGGAGGTTGTTTCCTTCTAAAATTCCGATTCGGGTTTTGATTTTCATTTTTTAGAGCATTTTGGTTTTCAATGTTTGTGCTCTCTTAATTATGCTCATCTCTTTTATCGTCTCCTCCATCATTCTCTCCATCTTTGAGTTGGAAGTAGAGGGTGTAGAGTCCTCTAAATGACACTCTCTTTCATTTTTCATTCTTGCTCTCTTCCTCCATCAAGTTGACCTCCAAAGAAAGAGCACCTTTTCGCATCTCTCTTCAAGAGCTGCGTGATCTCTTTCCCCGCTTGATAGGCCATCTCAAGGTCAAACCCTTCGAGAAACTTGTTTAAGGTTGAGCCTTGTGGAGGTTTTAGATCTGGGGAAAATGCATTATATACACCGGTTAAATCTGTACAATAAGATTGTATGCTTTCCTCGGGGTAAGCCTATGAGTGTCTCAGAATCTAGAAGGACTGAGAGGATTCTTTACTTCCCATTTTTTTAAGAAAGTTTGATGGAAGGCTTGGAGATCATTGATACTATGGGGTTAAACCTTTAAACCATTTTCTAACTTTCCCCCATAATCCGAGCAAACAACCCAAGTTTGACTTAATCATAATCAATTTCATTCCCCTAAAGTAGTCATTCATCTTATCCAAATGTTGTGATGCAAATGGTATCATTGCCAGTATTATATAATGGAATTTTTGACTCGATAGTCCCGTGGAAGATTGACTAATGGTACAGAAGTGACCAGTGGGAGCATACCATGTAGCCATGGCAGGAGGTGGAGGTGGATTTACAAGAGGTGGATTAACAAGAGGAAAATTGGCCGGAATGGAGTGTGGTTTTGAATAAAGGGATGTAGGGTGAGCAGGCGTATTTTAATCAGAGTAGATTGCCGAGTTGATATTGGATGAGAGATACCTAAGTTAAGAAGGAAATGTAAATCGTGAGGTGTTGTTTATCTACTACCAAAGATGTTCACTTGTTTCAGAAGATGAAAGTGAAGACCGTAACGAACCTGGTCTAAATCATCAAGAGACCTAGTTCTAAAGGGATTTACTAAGTCAATCTGTGATTGTTGTAGAGCTGAAATATTTTCAGAACTCGAATTAGCTCTCGTTACATCTTGTGCACGGATAATTTAACCCTAGAGATTCTCCTAAGAATAATTTAGGGTTATCAACTATCTCGTGGATGAGGGTCGTGATAGGCTCTAGTATGAATCTTTCTAGAGCCACTATGTTGTGTTTTTCAGACCCAAATAAACAAGAAAAGTTCAAACTGCATGACACTAATAAATGGTCAAACCAACTGCTTACACAAATTTTAATCCTGGCTACCCCTCTCTAATCCCAGTCTCGAGTGATATTACAAATGAAGGCCTTCCTAGTGGAGTCTTTGCTGTCCTGCTTCAGATTGTGGAGTCGCTGTGTGGAAGTTTTTAGCTCTTCGCAGGTAAAAGGTTTTATGGTCCACCACCATGTTTATTAAATACCAATCAAATATTTTTTGGGTTTCTTTCAGTTATTTTTTAGCTGTGGTTTCTAATAATGTCCTAACTTTGTTTCAAACTTAGCTATGGTTATGAGACAAAAAGCACGCTCATATGGCTAAGCCAACTCGATCTTTCAAGGTTAGACAAACTCTTATGAGAATCCTAGGTTTTACCTAGTTTGTCACCGATTCAAACAAGTTTCATCATGATTACCATTTCTTGGTAGTGCTTGAAAATGTCGCTTTTTACTCACAAGATTTTATGAAGTTTTTATGGAACCTACAGGAAAATTCAAATTCGATTCCCCAAAGGAGTCGCCAGAATTTTGGCTGTTGGTGGCTCACGAGCTAATATGCCAAATGTTTTAGTGAGTAAAGGGGTTTATGAGATATCTAACGTCCAATAAGACAATAAATCAAACTCTCAAAGGAGTCACCAGAAATGTTGGTTCCCCGTAATCAGCAAGATTGGCAAAGTCCTGGGTCATAGAGAAACATCGTTTCAACCACTTTGGATTCGTGATCTAGTCAATCCGCAGAGGGATCTCTCCAATAAGTGCAAAGATGGAATTGTCTTTGAAGTTTTGGGTAATGATATTAGGGCTAGTTATGAAGGCCAAAGGTTTGTTTTGTTTTTTGGATGGTTGAGAAAAGATTACCGTTTGAGGTGGAAAGTTCTAAGTGCAAAGAGTTTCAAAGGTGAGAATTCAGTAAGAAAATAGAACAAGCCATGGCCAGGAAGACAGATAATTGTAGGTTTTAGTCCGCCGGGTCTATGGAGTCATAAATAGGGTTTAATTGAAACAGCAAGAGGAGAGTGGTCGATGGGGCAAGTCATCTATGTCTAAGGATCTCTTTGAAGTTTGATTTATAATGGAATGAGACAAAAGAAGGAGAATTAAAAATGAAGAAAAAAAGAGCAGCCCTAGGATCCGGTAAGTACTTTTTAAACCAGCTGTACCTTTGATACACCTTTCAATAGAAAACATTTTAAAACAAAGGGAAGCTTTAAAAGAAACCGTTGGAGGAGAAAACTAGTGGGCCGGGCTCACCACAAATCCTCTCCTAGCTCGCTCTACTAGGTTACTTTCAAGACACACACAAAGATAACACAGACTATTCTTAAGATCTCGGTAAGTACTTTTAAACTAGCCGCCTTTTAACACATTCCAAGGGAAACTTTCTATTGTAAGATTTGGGATAAAACTAGACCAGGGCTCACTATATCTTCCTTAGTTCATTCTTTACTTAACATGAAATGAAAATAACATCCAAGAACAATATTCGCCTAAGACACAGACGAGGGAATGCCAAACGATTCCTATGCTTGAAAACTCGTATCCAACTATTCTAAATAACACAAATTGGAGGAAAACATTCAGTATAAAGATTTTCAGCCAGAGAAGAGGCACCGACATACAAAGAGGCTCCTAACTCTTCATGCATGCGCTGTTTCTTTTATTAGAGAAGATGAAACACAAGAAATGCGTAAAGTAAAATAACAAGTTACAATGACAGATCACTCGGCCACAACATAGACCAGGATCCTACATCAACTCTCAGTATCGATGCTCCGTGCCGCACATGCCTTTAAGTTTCAATGCTTTAGTTTAGCAATCATCTCACACTTTGCTAGACTAACTTATCTATCACGTAAGCGCAGCTCCAAGAGCCAGTTGAACACTATGTACAGGTCTGTAAGTTTCCGCTCAATTACAGTTTTCCATAAAGTTCCTAAGAACCTAATCAACCTAGAAGACACTCTCTCATCTTCTCATACAAGAGACGATGGAAGAACGAGGAGGTGAGATCTCGATAAAATATCTCTATCAGATAATCAAGACATTTAATGGCTTCCTTTACTTTGCCTCGCTGAAGAAGCTTACATAGGTGTCCTCTCGCATCAACACAATTTACATTAAGATTTAAGCTCACGGAGCTCTATTTTGACCTTTTGGAGGCTCGTGTAACATTAAAGCACTCGCCGATATTTTTGTCATTAAGTTCATTTCGCAGTAACGAACTTCTCTAGTTGCACCGTAGGTGAATAATCCGATCTCGTATCAACACTGCACACGTTTGGAGAGCTTTTGAGGCAAGGTGGCACCGTGTAGCCGTGGAGGAATCAATTTGGCTCGATGTGGCAAGGAGGCTTTCTCTCGTTCGATGAGCTTTACGATTTTTTCTTTCACATCTGTGTTTTAATTGGGGATTAGGCTGATAAACCACCCTAGATGTAATCAAAGATCCGCTCTCACCTTCCGTTCGGTGTGCTCAGCCTTCGACACCGACACTTTTTGGACCTCGTGCCTCGTATTCGCCGTAGCGTGAGTCAGCGTGTGGCCGCACAGGGATCAAATGGCATTTCTAATGCCTCGTGAACCGATGAAACATGGCGTAAACTCCTGCAAATGATTTCTCTGATCGTACGCGTGAAAAACCATTTAAACCCTCGCACAATACAAAAACGTTTATGAAACTCGCGTCGTACAGGATGACGTTTTACCTAAGGGCAAGTGGAGAGAGCAGGGCCGCCTACGTGATGCAGCGGCATCGACCCGTCAGACGCGATTAGAGGAGTTTCAGAGCGGAAAGGTGGGAAGAGGAATTCTGTATCCCGTAGCCGCGATTGCGCAGAGATCAAACTTTGCAGGAGCGGAGGTGAATAACAACGTGCAGCACATTATTCAGTAGAAAATAAACAAAAGGGAGCACAAAGGCCTGAAAACACTTTGTTTTGGAGAAAATGCATTTGAAAAATGCAAAATGCGTCTGGGGCGACGTGTCCGCTACCTGGGATGAGATCGGCCCATGCGATCTACTTGCGGGAAACTCGTACCACAAACCTTATAAAACAAGCCCTCGAGATCTCAAAACGGTTAATAAAATCATGTCAGAGCAGGGTTCCCCGGTCTGGATTTGTCCACTCGTGGCAGGAGACAAATGAAAGATCCGCACATGCTATCGATGCTGCAGATGCCGGGACTGGGTATCCGAGAGCCACCGTGCTCCGCGGGGATCGGCCGCCGTGGGCTCATGGGGAACATGAGCGACTGATAGCGGTCGTCGATCCTGCGCATCAAATCGACGACAAAGATGCTTTTAATACCGCGCGTCGTACCTCAGCCTGCATCCATCGCGTCTTCGCAGCGGCGATCATCGTCCGACTGAGTGGCCCCGTACTCCGTACGCGTGCATCAATATCGCGCCGCCCCACTCCACATCCGTACCTTGCCGCGCGATGAGGGTGGTTTTTCGAACAAAGGCGTTCAAAGCCACGTGTCGCTGCCAGAAACGATCGTGATCGTACGCGATCAACCCGCCCTCCGATTTTTCTTTTAATATAACGACAAAACATTTAAAACCCAAAAATTAATCATAAAACAAAGCGTTTCGTGGGTCGCGGGAGGGCTTTTCATGTCTGCACACTTTGCCTGCCCGCGCCCGACCTGGCTGTGGCCTGCGTGGAAGAGTAACATGACTGAGATGAAAATGGAGGGGCTAACTCGGGACATGCGAAAGAACTTTCGTGAGGCAGACTACGTGCACCGCGTTTTCCTCTCGACGTGACAAGCGCCCAGATGGTGCTAAGGAGCCCGGTTCCCGCACTGTGCGCGTAAGGACGAGGTGCGTTAAAGACTGAAAGACTCAAGGGAGTTTTAAGTCTAGCCCAGCAAGAACAGGCATTTTTACGAAGTTTTGCAATGTTTGTTTTGCCAGCTATGAGTCTTCGACATATGGCAAATACAGGCGTTCTTAAACCTCATTAAAAGGAGTTTTCGATGGGAGGCAAGAGAAAAATAGGAAAATGAAGGATTCTGGATGAGTAAAATAAGAGGGACAGTACGAGGCTAGTTGCCTAATGGAGGCAAGAAAAGACAGCGATAGTAGCAGTATCATGCCTGCTGACACCAACAGAGGATTTCCGAATGTAAAATGGGCACAAATGTTGGAAGATTTCGGACACAGTAGCAGCGGGCCTTTCAAGAGTCCCTCTCGAGATGCCAACACTTTGTCGCAATGGCACTCGTTCCTCAAGGCTCTAAAACGATTTCTCAGTCACCTCTGGTATAACAAATATTTATAGGTGGCTAACATCTACATTATGGTGGAAACATACCACTAAGACTATGTACTACTTACCCACGCCCACGCATCTACTCCCCTCTGTTTTAATTAGTCTTTATATTTCTTTAACCTAAAATGCATCTTTCGTTTTCATCTCAAAAACATGGTTGCAGTCTCATCGGATCGTACCGACCACAGGAAAAATAAAAATAAAATTTGAATCGATGACTGTGAGCAGACCAAGAGCGTCTCGAAGATCCTCAAGCAAAGATAAAGAAGCTGCGGGGTTTATCTTCGAAGACAGATATTTATCGGAAACCATGAGATACCCTTTTCGGCCTTTGGGAGATTGATGGTATTTATGCAATTTGGTGTATTTCATTACTGCATCGTATTTCCTCGACCCAAGAGTGGCACCTCGACACAATCCAACGACTGACCTGGTCGTCATTCCTCCAATGCATAATAAAGTATGCATAAGCACAGTTCCTCCCAAAATCCATGCAATAAGAGCATGTGTGTGAAATATGTAGAGAAAAGAAGTTGACCTTCCCGACCGCAGCCGCACGTATTTATTTCTCTGCTTACAAGCCGCCTTTTGTAAATGATGACCATAGGACAATAAATCCAAAAAGAGAAAGTGTGCAACACTCTTTTCACAAAGCTTTCACGCCGTCTCGGGTCAAGCGTCTTCTCGCAAAGAAAGCATTTTATGACATCCTTTCCGCCTCTAGCATGGTGCTGCTTTATGACCTCGTCTGCTGAACACTCAGTAAAGCTACCTACCTTCAAGGAAAGTTCTTTAACACAGTGCGCCCTGGGCCAAAGCCAATCCTGCAGACTATGGAACCTTTCTAGGCCCACATGGCTTAGAATTTCCAAAGATATATCACGTGGGCCCACCAAGAATCTTTTTAGAACATGCCAAAATGGATCTCTAACGAAAAGTAAGGAAAGACTGATCAAGACTCCATTGTAGGAAATAAATAACCGTATCTTTTCCTTAACCTTATGGAGAGTCTCTCAGTTATAGGTACAAATCCTAATTCTTTTATACACTTTCCTTCTTATTTCTATCACAATGTAATAATATGGTCCGAAGTGGTTAATACAATTAGAAATTCTGACATAAAGTACATAAAGAAACACGAAGCTCCATGATACGAAATATAGAGGAGTTGAGGACCTCGTGCATGAAAGAACTTTGAGCAATATTATTATTATTATATACTACATTATTGGTGCCTGCTATGTGCACTGCGTTGAGTTCCACAGTTGGTTTATGACCCAGAATGAGATTAGTAGAATTCTACTATAAAGTGTACGATGCAATATTTGATCTCAATACATATGATGTAGATAAATAGAAATATCTAGAGCCTAGTCCAAACCACAAGCACAGACTCACCCTTACACACAAGCAGGCAAAGGAAAAGAAAAACGCCAGTATAAAGCTTGGGAACCGAGAGACCCGGGATGAAAGTGAAAAGGAACGAGAGAAGTGGAGGAACCTTACATGGGTACACAGAACTCCTCGCATTTCATCACAACACAAGAAACAAAGAACTCATACGTAAGCACATCAACACAGCACAAAAAACTAGGAGAGTAAGTCCAACCTGGCAGAAGACGACAAGCACGCCGTGCCAGGTGCTGGAGGAAGTTGGAGCGGAAGCGTGCAGGCAAACGTCAGATCCCAGGACAAGACGAAGAGGATGTAGATCCGAGCTTTGCAAGCATGAAGCCACTCAGAGACAAGCATACAGATGTCATCAATGGTGCACCTGACAGAGTTAAGTCTCGCTGCCTGGACATGCAGCCTGGCCGAATTAATTTCACAGAAAGTTCGCTGAAAAAATACATACTAGTGAGAGTAGTACTCAACCTCGTGTGAAAGAAGGACAAGCACGCTAGGCCATAGCCGAGGAAGCTGAGACTCGAGCGTGCATAAAGCGCATCCACAAGTGCGTAAGAGGACATAGATCCGAGCCAAGCTGATGAAGTCACACGAGACAACAAGTTGCATACGACTAGAGAGAGTAGTCCTACTCCGGTAAGAAGAAGGACAAGCGACGCCCAGCCGAGGTCGAGGAAGTCGAGCCGAGTCGCAGTACAAACGCAGTATCCCAGGATGAGCAGAAGAGGATATGGATCCGTAGCCAAGGACGAATTCACCGTAGACAAGTTGCATACAAAAATTAAAGGTCCGAGATAGGAGCAAAGAATCGCACTGTCACTGCAAATTAGAACCAAAATGTAACTGACACAAAAACAAAAACTCTTCCTCTAAAACATTCTTACCTTTACCCCTAAAAAAGTCGCGATGAGCTTAAGAGGATGCAGTAGGCCAAGTTCGATGACAAAGAGGCCGAGACAATTTGCAGAAACTAGGAGCCCAGGCACAACATGATGCCTGCAAAAAGCACAAACAATTAGAGAACCAAACTTAAATAAAACAAACAAAAAAAGACAAAAATCATATTGTCTTTCCTTACCTACCTCTCCGCAAACACTGCCACAAAAGCAGAAAGAGGATGCACAGCTGTTAGGATGAAAATGAAGATCGAGCACCGCCTATCAGCCTCACTTTGCTCTCCAATGCTCACGTACGACAATAACAATTACAAAATCCACTGACATTCTCAAAGCCTCGATGGCCGCTATATTTATGAGAAAAAGTTCACCGCACTTTCCTTGTTTAAAAGTTTGGCTCTAACCATAGTCTAGTTGAACTTTATTGTTAGTTTTTATCTCATCTCTGACCAAAAATCGAGCAAGTGATGTCGTCAATGGTAATGAGAAAATAAGTTCAACAAATGGAAAACACAGCTGGCTACGTTTAACTAATTTCAAGAAAGTTCGCGCCGAACTCATCGTTGGGAGAGTGAAATTTTTTGGAAGCGTTTCACACAAAAGTGTAGCATCTTCGCAATTTTACCTCTTTAACTCCATTTTTAGCCAAGATATGCATAATTATTTTGGAAAATAAGATTAGCCTACAAAAGAATATCTAGAATCCAGGTCAAGTTTAGGAGATATCATAACTAGGACTATCTTGTTACTCTTAGGATCATTGTGGGGGAGTGCCACAATAATTAAACCAACATACTATGTCAGTTCATTGACTTTAGAAAATATTTTGACATTGTTCATGAGGAAAACATTTTGAAGAGGTTGGAAGATATAAAGGTACTTTTGATTTAAGTGTTGGCATGACAAAGTTGTATGAGAATGTATTTTCCAAGTTTAGGACCATTGAGGACTAGTTGGAAGATATTAATTACAATATTAGTGTCAAACAAGTGTGTCACTTGTCCAATACTCTTTTTGGATATGCATTGATAATTTAGAGGAGTACTACTTGGAAGACGTAGGTTGTGTCAAGCCAACTCTCATTGACGTAGTCATCGATTTTCCTCTTTATGTTGACAATTTTTCTCTTTTGGAAAGGAGGCCTTATAATCTTTGAAATCAACTAAGAATCCTTCAGGATTTATGTTTCGAGATACCACTAAAATGGTTAACATTAAAAAAATGAAGTTGGGAAAATATCACATAAGATACTTTTGCATATGACAATAACAACTTGGAGGAAATGCCTCCATAGAAATATCTCATAATTGAAATCCATCGCAAGATCAACCGGAATTATAGCATAAAAAAAGAATAAATAAATAGTGGAAAGGTTATTATGGTCTTAAAAAGAATTGTAAATCGACATAACCTTGGACATAGTATAAATAAAAAATCATCTTTGAGACTCTCATTATCCTTGTTATTTTATATGCATGTGAGGTTTTGGGATAAAATATCTCCAAGTAGTCATGGAGAAATATAGAATGGATTTGAAAGTGATTTATAACATATAATATCAAAGTTAAAGGAAATACACTATATCTTATCTGTCTCATTGAAGCAAGCCTTTCCCCCATTGACAGTATGACTATGACTAGGTATATAATCTATAAGCAAAGGTTAAACAACATGAAAAACACGACACTTTCTAATATTGCTTCAAAATATAGCTAAAACCATCTTCAACTCAAGTAGTGATGGAATAAGGATGCCCAACCTTGGCTAGCCCATTGGGGAATAAATAACTATTTTATTTTCCATAATAATGATAATATTAAAAATACTATTACATCAAAGTTTAAAGATAAATTGTGATGTGATAAAGAGTTCAAGGGAGAAAATAGATTATGATATTATAATGATTTGATCAACCCAAATCTCAACAATCCAAAGAATCTCTGTATTTTAACTAATTTAAACAAGCAAATAAATATTGCTAAAATAAGAAAAAAATCTAATGAGTTGTATAGTGAAATTAGACATTAGTACATTCCTAAAACACCTTTGAATAAAAGAGTTTCTCACCTTTGTGACATTGATAGGGTTGAAGATGAAGAACACTTTTTCTTAAATTATCTAGCATATAGTTAGATTAAATATAAATTTCAAAAATATTTTTCACACTATTAACCTTTTTAACTTTTTAATTCAACAAAATTATGGTGATCTTGAAATACTTCTCTTAATATTTCGTGCATAAAAACAAAATTCTAAATATTCCCAAATAATTGCTTGCCTTCTTAAAATTTGATAAACCATACTAGATAAGTCTCAATGAACATTAATCATATATATCATCACCATTTATCAATTATATTCTCATTAATTAATTAAAATTAAAATATTTATTAATTATAAATAATTATTAAATACAAACTCCTAAAATTTCTAATTGGTTTGGTATTTATCCATCAATGGGAAGTTTTTTAATCCAACCACATTTAGTTGCATTGACACCCAATTCTTATCAATTGTATTCTTGTTAATTAATTCAAATAACAATATTTATTAATTATAAATTAAATATAAAATACAAACTCTTAAACTTTTCAATTGATCTGGTTAAGCCGAGATGCTCATTCTACAACCTAGTATGATGTGATGTGTAATTTCATCCATGCTCAATTTGGAGTTGACACGTGTCCCTTAAAAAATGCTTTAAATAAAAGAATTTTCGACTATAATAAAAAGAGTAAAAGATTATACATATTTGGTTAGTTTTAACCAAAAACATTATAAAACATCCATAATCTCATCCAATGAAAAGGAAAAAGGAAATTGATATTTAAATTACATTTCAAAATTTTAATTTATTTTTTAATAATTAATAATATTAAATAAATATAAATGTTATTATACAAATTTATTTTAATTTCATTATGTAGTTAAAATTCTTATGATCCAAAAAAAGTTTAAATAATATATAAAATAAAATTTTATTTTATTCGTTGTTGGGGGTGAGTAACGAGGAGGGTACAGGAGCAGGTGTGCATGACAATCCCCCATGCAACAGTAGTAATGCATAAAAATGGTAGAGAGAGGGTGTTGGGAAAGTACTCGATGATTATTCTCGAGACAATTCTTAGTATAATTGTGATGAAGCAAGTCTAGATAGTCAGTTGTAATAGTAGGGAAATGAAATTAGGTGCAATTGAAGGTGTTGTTGGCTCTATCTTTCTACGAGGACTCCTAGGAGCCCCGAGCCATTCCTCTAGTGCATGGGAGACACTTATAGCAACCCAAAGAGCTGGGAAACATAGAGGTTTGGAGCTTTTTTTCGTCAGATTTATAGTTTTGGATCCTAGTTCAAGCATCTTATGGGGCCATTACGCGAAGGGAAACCATTTGTATGAGAATTCCATCCTCCTGCCAAGATTCTACTAGACAATAACCCTACCTTATGTTTGGGCAGTTGATTTGAATACTTCAACTCTCTCTTCTATAATTCTCCTCCCTCATTCTCCACCTAGAAGTATGGTTTGGTTTTATTTCTATGTGTGGGTTGCTCCTCCCCTAAGGCTACTTGAATTGTTTTGTTGCACATGGTGTCAATATTTTCCAGGGGAAAATAACCCTTTGGTTCTATTATTTTGGGAGAATCGTGGTGTATTTATGTTGGTAGACTGTTGGTTTGCATGGAGCGCTGGGTTAGGAGACCCTTTTTCATTTCTATCACTCATGTATTGGAGACTAATGCCCTAACCCTTTTGGTGATTGAGGTAGGAACTCAGAGGTAGTCTCACCCTACCAATAATCTCCAGTTGGGAGTAGGGAAATTTAGTTCTCTTGCTAAGCCTTGGTGGGGTTGGACAAGTTTTATAGTTAGGATTAAGTTGGAGGGCTCAATTCCCTTGGGCTAGGGCCAAATTATCTGTGAGATACTCATGTTGAGACAATGTGGCTGCCCTTGTCATGGGGGTGGCCAGTGAGGCAGGGGAGATAGAAGACCAAGGGAGCAACTGACTGATGGATGTGAGCTCGACCTATCTCATGAAGGCTTTCTTGGACAAGTTGAATTTCCACCCCCTTTTGATTCCATTGAAGCCCATATTAGATTATTCCAAGCCTTGGTGGACCAAATATCTCAATACTTCCAAATTGACCATAATCAAATTATCAGTTTCTTTTCTGTCGTTTTGCACAATCAAGGTCGCATTCTGGATTTCCAAGCATCACTATGTTGTAATCAATAATGACTAGATGACTAGATGGATGGTATCAAAGGGTGGATGGCCCATATATAATCACATATACATGATTCCTTCCATCGTCCCACTAAAGGAAGTAATGTTTCTCAAGCCCCGAATGAAGATAATATACAATGAAAAGAGTGGAATATATTTTGGTTTTTGCTAAGTTTTGTGCTTATTGAGATCTCGATATGAAGTCATCTAGTTTTTTCCATAAATAATTAGTTCATTTTTGTACTTAGTGTCCAAAAAATCTAGTAGGAGTGAGGCCTTTCTTTCATGGCACCTTCTCTACTCACAATGTATTCTTCTCTTGAATTAATAGAAAAAGGTTGAATTGGAATATATATATATATATTGCTCATGTACTGTAGAGTAGATGGTGATAGGGTGTTTTTTTAAGACATTATGTGTGTAGGTCTTAACCCTATACATAAATTATCTGCAAACGAAGTCTTAAAACAGACAAATAAATACTGGAGAGAAGATAAAACAAATGTACAAATAGAATTTTTCTTGGATCCCAAAAGCGGGACTACCATATCGATTTTTCATTATTATTCCTTTCAATGTTACAATACATATATATACATGCCGAAACATTCATAAACCCCAATCCATTAACCCTTGATTAGAACATAGTCATAATTCCCTTGACTGGATCTACAAAATACTATGGGAAGAAAATCATCATGCTCAAAACCATGTGCAAAACCCATGCACAAACCATGGGTAGGTCTTCCCACCATCTTTGGGTCTGCCCAAATATTACTGGGTCTGAATAAAAAAAAAATCTCGGGGCTACCGTTCCCCTGCAAACCCCCTGATATAGGTGGTTGTTTCCCCCGTGTTACCCCCCGCGCCCCGCCCCCCACCCCCACTACGCCCAACACAACATACAATACATGGAGCTTATCGTGGAAATAATGTAACACATACCCAACCATGCGATGTAAAGGTCATTAGTTCTAAACTCCATGAGAAAAAATCTAGCTACATTAAGGGATGGTGTGGCTTAGGCCAAGTGTGACCCCCGAGTGATTTTGATGGCTTACATTCCTCTGGATTGTGGTTACTCAAGCCACAGGTTAAGTATGCCAGTCAGGATTCACATAACCTAGCGAAGACTTTTTTATTTATTTAATAAATTAGTTTTTATAAAAGTTATAATTTAATTAAATGTTAATAGTATTTTGATTATTGAAATTTTGTCTAATATTTTACTTTCTAGAATTATTTTATTCTGTATTTCATTTAATTTTTTTTATAATTAAGTTTAAATTTATAAGAATAAATTTGAGTTATGAAAAAATATTATTTATAAATACTATAGAATAGATTTATTAAGTCCCAAGGGTTAGCTCAATTGGTCAATTTATCTTCGTGTTAGCACATTGTTAATGGGAGATCATGGGGTCAATACTGCTCGATTCTCTTGGAGTTAGGCTCTGCAAATGATTTGGTGGAAAGTGATCCCTTCAAGTGGATTTGCCTAAATAATTTCCGTGAACGTAATTACCAAGACACAATACTAGTTGGTCAAACACAATTAAATAGGAGAGTAAAACAATTTCCCCGTCATTTCCTAGGATTTGTTTGGTAGAATATTAACGTTGGATCCCATCATATCCTAGAGATAATAGGCATCCACTTGTGCCTCTAGTCTGAATTCCTTCTCAGTTCTAATATTTTTTCTTTTGACCCTGTGGGAGAGTGCTTCTTATGTAAGCTAGCAACAATCGGAGTAGTCTCCTCATCCTAACTTCCAACTAGCTATTTGAAAAAAGTCCATAACTTCCATGTCAAATGTTTATTTTCTCAAATGAGAGCAAATAGCCTAAAGTAGTCCCAAACCATTTACACTAAATGACCTCTATTTGTATATCGTGGGCCATTTTACAATCTTGACCCATCTTTATTAACTTTGGTATATAAATTATAAGCAATTTCTCGTTTTAAATGTTGGTTTTTTAAAGGTTGTTTCTCTCTTGTTCTTTTTCTTCAATGTTGGCCTTTTAAGCCGTCGTTTCTTTTCCATTTTCCTTTTTCCTTTTTTTTCCATTGTTTTCTAATCAGTTTTTCAATTTCAATATTATTTTATTTTAATAATCAATATCATTCATATAATTATGGATCATTAATTAATAAATTTAGGGCATTATATGTTTTAAATATAATGTAGAATACCATTTTTAACCCATTTTTTTTACCTTTATTTCAGTACACCATGAATAAGTGTCATTAACAATAATAATTTGAAACATTTAACAAAATTATATGTTTCAAATATATTTATAAGTAAAAAATACACTTTTTGGAAGCTTTTTTGGGCTTAATAATACATGTTGAATAAATGATTCTTATGGGATAATCAAACCAAAAAAAACCCAAAAAGCTTTAAAAAGGGTAGATTTTTTTTTTTAGTTTTATGTTAAAAGAAGATAATATTTAAAGTATTTTCCCAGAATTAATGTTTTACATAAAATTAAAGTTAAAATAATATAATAAAAATAAAAATAAAAAATAGTTGGGTCTGCGGTGAATTTTCTCCATTAATACTTGGGTTTCTCGATTAATACTTGGGTCTGTGGTGAATTTTTTGGATTAATACTTGGGTCTGCGGTGAAATTTTGCTATGAATTTTCTCCATTACTACTTGGGTCTGTAGTGATTTTTTCTCGATAAATTTTCGGACCTGGCACTTGAGGTCTGATGTCCAGTTTGCTGATATTCAGGTGCACACATTCCTTATCTTTTTCTAATACATATCTGCTCATATATTCTCAAGTATGAATAATTCACCACAGCTGCCAAAGATTACCAAAGGTAGACCTAGCACAGTTACTCTACAGAGCCTTTATGAGTATATAGAGTCTTTAGAGAAACATAGAGAAGAAAGAGAAGTCAAGCTACAAACCGAGTTAGAAGCCATGCTGGAAAATAAATTCACACCTCTTGAAGACAAGATCCAAAAACAAATAGAAAATAAAATAGAACTATTGGAGAATAAAATGGAGGCAATGGAAACTAAGTTGCAGGTCATAGAAAAAAAAAACCAAGATACGAACCAAACATCCCAGCAAGGAGATGTTGATAATATAGAGTGTCTTAAAATGAAGGACATGATTAAAGAACTAGAAGAAAAATTTAACAACAATCTCACCCTAAATAGTGGGGCAGGTAAATTAGATATCAAACCAATTAAAGATAAAATGAAAAGAATGATCGAATTAGACCATGAGCGTAATAAAAGGGCCTTGAACCTTATAATATTCAGTTCGAAAGAGGAGGTAGACGAGGATACTTTAGCCATAGCCCAGACAAAATTACATAATAGATTACAAATTGAAACCACGTGTCTCACAGAAGCAACAAGGTTAGGGAAATTAACTGAGAATAAAGGAAGGCTGATCCGAATAAATGTGAGCTCTACTGACTATAAGTATGACATACTTAGTAAAACCTCAAGTCTAAAAGGAATGGGAATATTTATAAACGAAGATCTCATTCCAGAAGATCAAGAAAAATTAAGAAAGGAGGTTCAAAGGTAAAAGAAGCTAGGAAGGAAGGAAAATGGGCAATAATCAGAAATAGAAAAGCCATTATTCGAGATAGAAACTAAAAAGATAGTAATAAATAGCAATTCAACATGCTTCGAATTCTTTCTTGGAACTGTCGGGGCTTTCCATGGAACAAAGGCCCCAAGCTAAGTTGGATCTCAAATGATGTTGATATTATATTCCTTGTTGAAACTTGGGAGCATGAAGAATCTAAGTTCCCTAACATAGATGGCTTTGCACTATGGTCTACCTGGAACAAGTGATCCTCCAGTAGAGGCATTGGGGGCATAGCTTGCTACATTAAGAAGAACATCTCCCCCCATGTTAGGATTTAAAAAAACGGCCCTTACAACCAATATAGTTGGATTGAGATTACTGACATTAATGATAAAAAGACCTACATAGAAATCTGTTATTTTTCCCCCATTAATTCTAACTTCTATAAGAAAAAGAATCTACATAAAAATAGTCCTTACAATGGTTTAGAGAATGATATTTCTAGCCTAAGGAATGAAGGTAATATCCTTTTAATGGGTGACTTTAATGCTCGAACTTCAAGAAACCAAGCTATTCTTCTAAGCAATCATTCCAACCCAAATCCTCTTTGGTTAGACGAAGACCTTACTCTGGCTAGCCGGTACAAAAGGAGCTCTGAAGACCTCATGGATAATTTGTTTGGGTCGGAGCTAGTCAAGATCTGTAGTGCTCAGGATCTCATAATATGCAATGGTCTAAAGAAGTGGCCCAATTCTAGCAAGATGACCTACATCCATGGGCTTGGCAGGAGCGTGGTAGACTATGTTATTTCCGATCTCCCTTTATACAACGAAATAATAAATTTTGGCATCTTAGACGACCACGAGCCTGACTCTGCTCATAGGCCTTTACTCATAACTCTCAATTTTGTCATGCATAGAGATCCCATAGAAGATAATCCTTACAGCCAAAGAACTTAATCTTTGATAGAAATAAAAACAATCTCTTTCTAAATGAATTAAAAACTAATTTGCTTCCTTTATCTAGTATAGACAACATAGATGACCTATATCATAATTTTACTACAACCCTCTCATATTCTATTAACAAGTTCTCAATTGAAGTCTCAAGTAATAATAGAAATAGCAAAACCAACCCATGGTATGACAAAGATTGTAAAAGTGCGAGGATAGCAATTAAGGAAGTTGTTGATGAATCTCTCAAAATTAACAAGATAAAAATCTACAAAGCCCTAACTAAAAGGAAAAAAAGGCAATATATTCGTAAAAGACAAGAGAATCTTACACCTCTCTAAGGTGGCTCCTAAGAAATTCTGGAGGCAGATTCTAACCAGGAAAACTAAAGATTATAAAAAAATTGCTTTACACGACTGGAATTCCTATCTTAAAAAGCTTTATGAATCTCCAAATGTCAAGGATTTTGAAACCCTTCTCACAACGAAAGAATTTTTCTCATTTGAAGACATTTATTTTGGGGTTAAACGCCTGGAAAATAGGAAAGCTAAAGAAATTGAAGGTTACTAGGTAGAAATCTTAAAAATTGGAGGTCCTGTCCTCATCCCCCACATCCACCAGCTTTTCAACCAAGCGATCAAGCAAGGGTTCCCTAAACCTTGGACTCAGAGCCTCATTATCCCTATTTTTAAAAGTGGGGATATAAATAACCCCTCTAATTATCGAACAATTATGATTAGCCCTCTCTTAGCCAAGTTATATGGTATTATTTTGGAAAAGAAGTTGAGCATTTGGCTTGAAAGTGAAGGTAAGCGGGCTAAAGGCCAAGCGGGTTTTAGAAGGCATCACTCAATAACGGACCACCTCATTACGCTTAGGATCATTGTGAAGGAATTCCGCAATGATAAATCCAATCTCTTCTATTTCTTTGTGGACTTTAGAAAGGTTTTTGATACGGTTCCTAGAAATAACCTATGGAATAGACTAGAAGAGCTAAATGTTCCTTTCGAGCTAAGAGCGGCCACTATAAGGTTATACAAGAATTTAATTGCCAAGTTAAAGAGCAATGAGGGGTGGTCGAAAGATATTAAGTGTAATATGGGAGTTAAACAAGGTTTCCCCCTCTCCCCTACCCTATTTGGAATTTACATCGACAAGCTAGAATGTTGTTTAGAGAAAGCAGGATGTGCTGGCACGATCTTGGCTGGGATAGTCATCATCCTTCTTCTCTATGCTGACGATATTGTTCTTCTCACAAGGTGCCCATCTGATCTTGATAAGAAACTTAGAATTCTTAAGGATTTCTGCTCTACCATGGGTATGTCTGTCACTGACAAAACAAAATTTATGATTATCAAATCCAAGAAGGAAACTTACGCTAATTTTATGTATGACGATAGTAACTTGGAGGAAGTGTCTTCTTACAAGTACCTAGGAATTGATATTCATCACAAGCTCAATTGGAACTATAGCATTCAGAAAACGATTAATGGGGGGTGGAAAGCTTACTTTGGTCTTGAAAATAATTGTAAAATGGAAAACCTCGTAATGTGGGATAGAAAGACGTTCCTCTTTGAAACTTTAGTCACTCCTGTTATCTTATATGGATGTGAGGTTTGGGGTTGCAGCATCTCTAGAGAATCCTGGAGAAATATTGAGGAAATCCAGAAGTGTTTTATAATGTGTAACCTTAAAATTAAAAGCAATACACCCTATCCTATTCTCCTTATAGAAGTGGGTCTTTCCCCTATCGAGAGCCTAGCTATGACTAGGCTTCTGTTGTACAAGCACAATCTCAATAGCATTGGAGACCATAGACTTCCTAAGCTAGCTTTAAATTCCAACCAAAACCACCTAAGGCTTAAACGAGGTTGGCATAAAGACACCAGGGCCTGGTTAAACCATTGGGAGATCGATGAGAATGTTGCATTGCAAAACATCACTAACATTAAAAAAATTGTTACTTCTAATTTCAAAGAAAATATGGGGTGTGAGAAATATCTAGCAGCTAAAAGAAAATTAAGGTATTATAAGGAGGTCATCAACCCCACCTTAGAAAATCAAAAGTATCTCTCTTTTTTAACTAGCTCAAAGAAGAAAATTAATATAGCTAATATTAGAATGAACTCTCATGAGCTCCATAGTGAAACAGGTCATTGGACAGTTCCTAAAACACCGTGGATGGAAAGGATTTGCCATCTCTGTGAGAATATGAACATCGAGGATGAAAATAAATTCCTCTTAGAGTGCCCCGCGTACAACCACATTAGAGCTCAATTTCGTAATCTTTGTTGCAATACTGACCTTCCTAGCCTTTTAAAATTTCAAAATTATAGTGAGCTCGGGAGGCTTCTCTCCAAGATTTTTGAGCATAGGAATAAAATCTTAAATCAAATTAAATAACTCTTTTCTTTATGTCTGATAGACCAAAGATTGGTCTCAGTGGTCGTTAACCATCATCATCATCATCATCATCGATAAAATGTCAAAGTTAAAACATTCCAAGTATAATTTACTTATAATTTGTAAAATTGAGCTTGTTTTTAAGCACAACTAATAAATTCATCCAAAACATAATATAATTAAAATTCATCATCTTCAAGAGCTTCAATATTATTTTCTTTTCACAATATTCTGTTGTTTCTTAGGTCATTTTCCTCTTCAACTGGATCTTTGATATTCACAAGTTCCCCAACATGTTCCTTTCCAAAAAAATCCATTTAATATAGATGGTCAAGGTTCCTCTGACATTTTTTCCACATGTGCTTCACTAAAATCTAATTTCCTCACACCAAATTCTTGCATTTTATCTAGAAATTTTTTAATAGTATTAGTTATTTGCTAAATACAATTTTATTGTAGTGGTTCCTTTTCAATTGTATTCAATTTTTTCCTTTTTGTAAGTATCATGCTAGTGTTGTACCTAATCATCGAGTACAAAAGAAATAATTAAATAAATTAATATAAGCATATATAAATTAAATTATAATAAAGGCTGAAATTTGGTTTTATATCATAAATTTTTCTTGAATTTGAGAACAAATCTAAAACCCAAATCTCATTCATTTAAAAATATATCTATAAGATAATTAATTCATTGTTATGGATTTTGGTAAATGTTAAGGGTATCTCATTTCACATCTCTTTCTTCATATGTTAGTTTTCTTCAACACATTATTCTAAACCATTACTTCTTTTTCCTTCCATATTTTCCATTCATAAGAAAATGTTTATGAATATTATCTTTTACTTAGCATGCAACATGTACCATATAAGTGTTACTTATAATTGTCTCATAACTAAAATAAGTAATATATTTTTTTTCTTGTAACATGCGATATTAAAAATTCAATTAATTTGTACATAAATAAAATATATTTTTTCATTTTAATCAGTAAACATACAATTTAAATGTCTTACTAGAAAAATTTCTTCCTTGAGTTCAATTTACCCTTGAAGCCTCAGAGTACTAATCTCAATTGCAAGTTTGAACGAAAAGTCACAAATCTCCAAAGTGGCAATGTTGTTACTTGTACAAATTCCATAATCACTTTATTGAAAGTTGGATAAATATAAGGTGGACTATCATATACAATGTTTTAGATATTTAAACCATGAAGGACATTTTCAATAACTAGGGTGTGTGTGACATATTTAATCTTCATAATCCCTTAATATTACTTGATAGTGGATAGTGTTGATCCCATTCCAAATGTAGTGATTAAGAGTGGAATCGAGTTCCATATTTTCAATATATTGCTTTCTTTTCCTTTCAAATTTAATTCTATGAATGAAACTTTTAAAGGTCTTCGGTACTCCATTTATATTCCTATTCAACATATTTAATAAAATAGACAAATATATATATAGGTAATAAAATAAAAATATTCTAGAAATGAATAAAATGAATATAATAAATTTAAATACTTGTTTGAATGCAACAAAACATTATTTCAGTGTTGATGTAAAGTTTGAATCTTAATAGTTCCATCTAACATCATCCCAACTCTCTCCATTCAAAATTTAGGCTATTTCATTTTGTATTCTAATATAATTTTTTTTGAAAAATAATTAAAATATTGAATGCTATATTGATAGATATAATAAAATACTTACAACAATATGTCAAAATGAAAAACTAAATTTTGCAATCCAAACACAAACAAAAAATACTCAACAAACGTAATTTTGAAATTTATTATCTATATTTCTTCTATTGACAATTCACCTAACTTTACACATGATAATATCGTTCTAACAAGCCTTCCATCCTTTACTCCTTACATTCTTCTTCAAGTTATGGTAGTCATATCTTTTGAAAACATATTTATTTTAGGAATTTTCTTATAAATGTTACATCTTAAAGATTGATACTTTCTAACCTTTTGATTTTATATACCAATATGCTACCACATGTTGAAGATCTCATTTATCAAATTCCATGCCTCCACTATTAAATCCCAATTGGAAAAATTTATCCATAGCTCTAAATTCCCCACTTTCCTATTTTTTTCATTTTCTTCATTAATTGGAAATCCTATTTCTATATAACATTGTTTTCAAAAGTTTGGATTAAGCTTTTATCTCTCCTCATCACATACTTATTTAAATTCATTATGAACCAATTTGAATCTTTGGATGAAATTCATAGACATCTTATAGTCATTACTTGTATTACGATCCCATGATAATTAATTTCCTTCCACATCAATTAAACCAACATAAATGATACATTTCGTTATTTCAAAAAGTTGTTTATTGGATATGCTTGCATCAATTCTCTTCTAGCCTCTACAAAATGGTTTCCTCCAATAATAAAATATTTTTAATAAAAAAATTGATCTATCAAATGCATCCTTGCTAAAATCCTGCATTAGATCAACAATAACTATGTAGTCGACTACATTTGCATATGGATTTTATCTAATCGATGTTTTTAATGTATGGATATGCAGGTGGTGTGGCTTTGTAATTTTATATTTCTCTTACCTTTTCATGGAGTTATAAAGTAGCATCAAATTCAACTAATATATATGGTCCCCATCAACCAAGTTGTTCTTCCTCAATTTATTTCAAATGGCATTTTGTTTTATGTTGATAATACAATCCTCTAAATCAACACCTATTGTTATCATTTACCCACATCATTTAGAACTTTAAATATTTTTTTTTCTAAGTAATACCAATTCTATTAGTTCATCAACCAGAGGCTACATTGCTCATCCTCAGAAATGGAAAGATCCATGACAGAGGGAATAGACAAAATACTGTTGTCCAAAACTAGACTGCCCCTAGAGGGGAAACCAGCCTTAATTATCCAGATAGAACAAGCTGCCCATAGCAGGAAACCAACCTTTAAAATAGTGCAAAAAGAGACCAAAAGAGCTAGCATAGGAAACAACCAGAACCAGCAAACTAAGAAACCCGAAGAGAGAGTGCTATGGAGAACCTTCATGCTTGTCGCTGGAGGGAGGCTCCTCTTCGAGGATGCGGCAGATGTAGCCATAGTCCAGTGAATCAAGCCCAGGGTCAGAGTCTTCAAGCTGCTCGCGTGGGGATTCAGGAATCCCGAGGCACTCCGCCGGAGTGTCCTGAGTGGCGTTATCCTGCATATATGTTGTAATATCCATGGCATCAGTCGAATTGAGGTCTTCTTTCCTCTTGGCGGAGCCCAAGAGACGTAGACTTCGTAGATGCTTCTCTTCGGCCGGCTCAGAGTCGCTATCATCGGAATTGGAGCTGGAGGTCGGCTGCACAAGGAGGGCTTTGAGTTTACGGGGGATGAAGGTAGGCTCCACAAGGATGGTGGACTTGCGGGTTCTCTTCTTACCGCGGGAGGAGGAGGGGGGAGCGAAGGGGTCCAGGAGCTGCGCAGGAGGAACGAAGGATTCGGATGGCTCGACAGGCGTGAAGGCGGAGGGTGACAAGTCTGCCATGTCCCAAGAGACCGGAAGATTTAAGTCCTAGGGGATGGCATCGGGTAGAGGGGGATGTGAAGGGAGGCCCCTACCCCGAGCTCGTCTGCACCGTTTTCGGTGTCGTCGTGGCATCACAACAGGCTTGGACAGGGCGTGATACTGCGAAGGGGTCGCTACAGAGGCCTGAGCCTAGAAGCTTCTCGCCTGAGCAGGGGAGGGCTGAAGCAAGAAGAACAAAGGGATATCGATCAGAGCGGGTTGAAGAGCCAGAAAAGGAGCAGGAGAAGTGAAGAACATGGTGTCGGGAGGAGTTAATACCAAACGCATTGAGTACGTCGAAAATAAGGTGGTGCATGGGACTTTAAAGCCCAGCCCACACGAGAATTGAAGGCACTGTGCATCGCAAGGTTGGGGCACATGGGTGCAACGTGTGGTGATCCACATGGCTGCCCCGTGTAGTCTTGCAAGGCTAGGTACCACCCGCATCCGGGGTTTATAACTTTAAATATTATGTTCAACGCTAACCATGGTTTTTTTCATAATTATCAAAAACATTTAATTTCCTCCTCTTATTATTTAAAGGATTTTTTAGAAAATAATATTTTCATAATAAATAGGAATAGAAATATATTTGGGAATATTTCTTTTCTGTTTCTTCTATTTCTTTTTTTCAACAAGATGTTGATCTCTTTTTATATCAAGGAAAAAATTCGACATCATATGGTCTATTTCCAGATTCCCTCTATATTTTTATAACGGTGGTACTCCTCTATTGATCACACTCTGATATGCATATAACTTGAATATTAAAGATTAAACATTCAACACATGTACTTGTGAGTGGACCAGGTGTTTTCTAAAGTAAAAATAAAATAATAGTGAAATAAGTTAATCCATCAACACATATGAGGAAACATGTTTGAAACAAATTTAGATAGACAAAAATAAAAAGTAATGGTCCATACACTGAGAGAACTATAGAATTATATTAAACCCATAAGAGCATAGGAAAACATTTACAAGATTCTTACTTATTATTTGGAAATTAAAGTTTAAAAATATTAAATGAAATAATTTCTTGAAATAAGATCTCTGCTAAAGTCAAAAAAATAATTTATGGAATTAAAGTTTTAGAATAAAGTCAAGCACCTAAAGCACAATCACAAAATCATGTTACTTAAACAAAAAAATAAAATGCATTCATCCCTAGGGGACTAGGATTGGGCTCACGTTTAACAATAGCAATGATAAAGGCACTTGGATGAAAGAGAGAAAATAAATTCAGGGATTGGCTTTCAAAAACATCCAATAATTCAATAAAGTCAAATTAATCGAAGTGTGAGGAGTAGTGAATTTCTTCAAACGAAAATAAACACTTGTAAAATTGTAGAAGGATCACATGTGGAATGAATCCTCTCTCGTGCAAATGTTGTATAGGAAGTTAAATAAAATCATATCCTTGACCATTCATTATCCTGACTACTTAGCCAGTTATTTTGGATCAATGACTTCATTTAAGAATTTCTTGAGCCATTTCTCAATGTAATCTTTCATGATCAAGATGGTTATATTTTGCTTCACTCATAAAGTAAATATTTCATGTTCTATTTCTTTAGAATATAAATGTAGTTGCAAGATATTAGCCATTTGATCATTATTATCATTGACGAATGTGACTAGCCACTTCTTGATTTGAGCTTTAGGAAACTCTGCTAGATTTTCGAGGTTAGCCTCTATTGGGAAAATTAATTGTCTTAATAAAAAAAAATCAATTTCTCACACATAAATTATCAACCAGGGTAAGTCTTTTTATTTCAAGGTTATCATGCACAATATACGTAGGAATTAATTACTAACATTGAGTAATTCCTAGTTGTTTCTAAGCTTTCCTCTACAAGAACTTGACACTCAATAATACCAAAATTTGTTCTAACTCTTCACGCTCGCCGAAATGGAAATCAATTGAAAAAAAGTCTCACTGTCAAACCCTCATTAGTATGAAAATGACACTGCACACGATGTTGTAAATGAAATCACACTTGTAGAATAAAGTAGAATTCATCTACTCTAAGATCACTCTTGTACAGAAAAATAAAAAAATAAAATAAAAAATAAAAAATAAAAATAAAAATAACTCATAGAAAACAATTCATAATTACTTGTACAAAATTACTCAACCACAACCACACACAACCATCAATCCTTATGTTAAAAATTGGAAATCAACCCGCTCATTACTTGCATAACACATTGTATCAATTGTGACGACAACTAACTAATATTTTGTATCAAAAATATATTATAGATTTGTAGCACAAATTGAACAATAATAACAACACACAATTAGTAAGGATCAATCTAGGTATAATCATGATGACACATAAGCGACCTGTATTAAATATTCTACAAGCCAACTTAACCAAATAGTAAAATCATATGTGAAGCAAAAAAATTGTGACAACAGTAAATTGAACTGATAGAAATTAAAATACCATAACCTACAAGCGAATTAAAATAAATTAACTACACTATCTCTATAACGCAATGATCCCTGCTAAAGAGGAGGGCCCTTCCTCCTTATTAGGGTGTTGGTAAAATCACAACTCACAGGCTAGCACAAAGAATCATAAATGGACCATGAACTTATAAAAGCCTTCATTAGCACTAAAAATGAAATACAAGGTGGACAATCTACAAATGATGATTCCATCCACTGCAGGAGGTATAGGGATATTATCTTATATGTTTCTCTTCTATCTAATATTGGTATACAAATCGTGAAAAATCATGAGAATGTTTCGATTCTTAGGATTTTCAAAATAAACTTATCTTCTTAAACACTTTGCAACAAATTAATGTAATAAACTTTGATGCCATAATGACACCTCATTTAGTGAGTAGCTAAAATAGTGGGGATTATAACTGTTAAAACTGAGTTGGAACATTTTTCAAGAGAGGTCAAGTATTTTTTGGCACAATAATCTTGGTTGACCTTGTTGAGTAATAGTGTAAACATAATCTCCCGAAGATGGCACCGAGAAAATATATTACACAACAACACAAAACAAAGTATCAAGATCAGAATAATAACTGATATATTGGCCTAGTGTGACAACATCACAAAATATTGGAAAATAAACATTGCATAACATTGGAAAATGGGAGTAGTAATATCCTAACCAACTGAGTCATCCTATAAACATCCTTCTTTGTCATTTTGTCAATAAATTCACCTAAAAACAATTATCCTCTTTTCAAATGCAAGAAAAAAAACATAAGTTATAGCGACATTAAAGAGTGACATACTTTAGTTGGAAATATAATCGACTTAATAAAAGGATGTGGTTGTAAATGAGAAAATGGTAAAAAAGGTAAGGAAATAGTGGTGAAAAGGATGCCCTATATTAGACCCAACTTATCCCCCCAACTAAAGCAACAACATGTCCTCATGCAGATCCATGAGTCAACCTTTTATGCATGCTATGAGTGTAAATCAGTGAAATTATAATACTTTGATGGATCCTTAGTGATAACCATGTATCCATAAAAAGAAATCAAATCCAACCACCTTGTTTCTACCTTCCCAGGTTTCAACTAGAAATAATGCTAATACTTAAGTTATGGAAGCCACATAAAAGGAAATCAAAACTTCATCTAAAGCCAATTAGGCCCAAAAAATATGATAAAATTGACATACACTGGTATTCTTAAAATTGGATGTATAGAATATGGGTAGCAATATGGGTCTTTGTCGTTCTACTTCTTATCACATGCCTCCCATCTTAATTTGCTACCTTCTAGTGCACCCTATCTTAACTACTCAGTACTTCTAGAACATAGGTACAAAACGTTTATGTGGAACTCACACAATGTATTCATTCTATCTGGAGATTGAAGAAAATTCCCATAAGTTCTAACCATTGTTGCAACAAAAATTGGTTCCTCTCGGATCCACAACACCTTATTCTCTTGTCTTTTTGTTTACAACCTCATGGGATAATTTCCAAATTATATAATTTTGAACAAATGAAGGGAATTCCCTTAGTTGGATGTATCCCACATAAGGTGAGAGATTGAAACTCTTTTCTCCATAACAAACAAACTCATGTAGATACAACTTGCAACGCAAATGGTGTTCCACAAAGTTACTATGATTGAAAACCTCTAGAAAAGACATAATAGTAGTTGTATTATATGGCCTTCTTTATTTAACAGCTATTAACTAAAAATAATGGATTTCCCATGAAGAAATAAGGGGTAAGAAGGAGAAGGATTTCTACAACTCAACAATTCATGTACAAGATTGTACATCTAGTTTTTTTCCTCTTGTAGCTTTTGGACATTTTCTTGAAATTCCTACACTTGTTTCCTTTTTTTCTTCCTTTTCTCCTTCACTTTGTCACATCTAAGCCTTTTGATCATTAACTCTTTTTCCCTATCCTCAGTAAGATTATGAATGATTTTCCTATGCTCACTTAAGTGGAAATTCCCATTTATGTAGTGATAAAGCTAATTGTATGCATATTGAGCCTCATTAAGAATCTCTCTACAAACTTCACATACCAATTTTTTTAGTCCTTTTTCAATAGCCTCGATGAGGGTTTCTAATCTTGAGGGTTTTTTAGGTTGAGTTTTATCTCTCAATATTTCAAGTTGTTTTCTCAATTCATCATTTTATTTCTTTAAACTATCAACTTACTGAGGCAAGGGGGTCAAATTTGGACTTACCAGAAGGATAGATGTCAACCTTTTCTTGCTTGAATTCCTCCACTTTCTCCTTCTTGGGTTTTTATTTTATCTCCTCTGTATCAGTTGAAATTTTAGATTATTGAGTTGGTGACACTGTTACAATATTCCTAATCCTTTTTTTCAGAAATATGCCACCCACAAGATTTTTTTAGTGATATCTTCATTATTCTTGTCTGTAGGGATATTCCTACACAATAGGGAAGGCTCCAAATTCCAAAATTTTTGAATGTCCAGTGGGCATGTCGACTGGTGTGTTAGCATGGAGACCTTCATCATCACAAGATTCTATGGAATATGTATTAATAAAGAGACCTTCATTGGGGATGTCAACACAAATATTCCTAGTAGGTCTATCAATAGGAGAATTGTCAGTGTTGTTCCTTCTTCTCAGTCCTTCTTCCTCCATCTCTACATCCTCACTTTTTTCTTTTGATTTGTTATTTAATTCTTCTGGAGCCAATCCTCTAGTAGAGATCAGCAATCCTTCCCATATTCTCCCCTGGCATTCCAATGTATCAACAATAATGAGCTTAATTAGCCATGGTTTTTTACACAAGTTTCTAGATGCTTCAATTACCTAACGGTATTAGCCATATGCTTTAGTGATTCTAGGTGAAAGTATGACATATTGATCAATTCCCCATGGTAGATATGGGCCAACAACAGGAAATGGTAATTTAAATATACTCCAAAATGACCTTCGCAAGTGATATGCTTCTATAGGAAGAATGATACATACTTCCACGAATGTAGGAGTGAAGTTATGTCTACATCTCTTCCCTTAAGTTTAAGGTGTTCCCTTTCTTCCAAAATCGTTTCTTTCACTATGGGAACCAACACCTTCCTGCTAAACCAATGGATTCTTGTTTGAGGCAAGGTTGTTACTCTGGAAATTTCTTCATTTATAACTTCGACCTCAACTCCTTTCACAGTTGAGCACTAGTATATCAAATTTTGCATAGATTCAAGGGAAAAGTCTTCATTAAATCCCTTCAACTTGTTAAATTAAAACAACTGCCTTACATTTGTAAAATCCTATAGAATATCGAGTGATCGTGTAGTGAATCAGTCGATTTTGGCTTATGACGCACACCAAATCCTCCCATTGTTGCTGCAATGTCAACAATTGCTAATGGGGAGAAGAATGCCAAGAAAGGTATGTTGTAGTAGAGCATTTAATTGGTATGTAGGGCATCATAATTGACAAGTGAGATAGGACACACAAATGAATTTCAAAATATTGTATGGGAGTAATGATGTCATAAACGTGATAAATGATGGTACCGACAATGGTAATACATATGATGAGATTGATTATGTAGCATGCCAATTCATGGTATTGATGGTGTGTTACATGGTATATCATATGATATTATGATGTGAAATCTTTCCCTCTGCCCCAAATTGAAATAGACGTTGTCCTCGACCATCATGGAAGGGTGGGTCATGTCACAAAAAATGAAGTGATTCAAGAAAGAGAGGTATACCTATCAGGTACTTACTAAATGTACTAGTTCAGGATAATGCTGACTCAATAAGATGTTTCTGTGATCAATGAGAAATCCAAATGACCCCCATAACAAATTAGAATAGCTTGGATGATCATTATTAGACCATGAATTCCATGATCATGAAATGCGTTATATTGTCATGTATTTCATTTTTGAATAAATGTGTGTGTATCCTTATGGAATGGAATAACCACATGCATCCTTTAAGTTAAATAACTTGAAAGAGATTCATTTGAATAAGAGTTGAGAACACGTTAACCTAAGCTAAAGAGGTTAGGTGTACAAGAGGGGAGGTTAATGGCTTTAAAAATGATATGATTATTGTTTTTCAAAGAATTATGTACTTTGTCATGTTAAGTGTAATAGTGGGTTTTAGAATTCCCTCAACTTTTGAGTGACATTAAAGATGTTGACTATACGTGCATTCACTAGAGTGTATAAAGCCTGGTAAATATTTTCTTCTATATTTTGATGTGGTTTGAATGAAAATCTTAGAGAAACCCAAACTTTAACACAATTTTAATGTAATCAATTTACAATAATCACTTTTAAACACCCACGGAGGATTTTAACCTTGAATCTCACAATTTACACAATACTTCATAATACAATAGTTAATAAAAATAATTTATAATAATTATTATGACATACATAAATTGTATATTCCTTCTTTTAATTTAAAAACTTAAATTTGTATATAATTTTTATGTTATTATTATAAAGAAGAAAAAATAAACAATTACAAATTACATTCAATTCAAATATAAATATACAAGTGCACACATACACATACATATAAATGACCTTATCAACCTTTTAGGGTATGTTGAGTTTTAGTCCCTCCTAACAAAATCAAAGAGGATTATCGTAACCCTTCAAGGCTACACACGTCTATTAATCTAACCCACACTACTAGTAGCATGCTACATATGGATACCATATGCTTACATACCATATACACCACCAATTATTATTATTATTGTGCATTTTCTTAATATATAAACAACAAAATATCGAAAACAAAGTATAGAATTTTTTAGATGTCTTGGCATAGTGTACATAGCTCACTTGTTTTTACCTAAATTTCTCATGCCCTTGAATGGAGAGAAATACAGAATCCCTTAGACAATTCAGGAAAGGGAAAATACGAAACATGGTCATTTCCAAGCACATCCCATCTGCAAAATTTATAATAAAAGATATTATAATTAGTTTTATAAAAAATAAAGGAAAAAATATTTTTCAAAAAATATTATTAATTAATTGAAATAAGATAATAAGACTATTTGTGGTAAAACATCATTAATATGCAAAATAACACTTATCATGGTTAAATATTTATTAATAACTTAAAAATAAAATAAAATAAATTATGTTGAAATAGAAAAACAAACCTGAATCTTGTTACAAATATGTGAAGAAAAATAGATAACTCAAGTCTAGCAAGATGATGTCCTGGACAGAGTCTAGGCCCAAATCCAAAAGGTATAAATAATGGTTCATTTGAAATTTCCTACACATGAATAAGTTTAATGACCTTATTACTTTTAAAATGTACTAATAAATTAATTTTAATATGCATAATAATTATTTTCATACCTGATTAAATTCCCATCGCCATGGATTGAATTCATGAGCTTTGAAGTAGAAATTTTCATCTCGATGTGGGGCCATGGTTGAAATAAAGATCAATGATCCTTTAGGAATATCATAATCTAGAAAAGAAAGAATAATATAAATACATTACCACCAATGAATTAGAATCAATGAAATTAATGATATTAAGTACGCAAATTATATTAACATTTCGTGATACTAAATACGAAAAATATATTAACCTTAACACTATTACACATGATACATATATGTTTAGCAAAACCATTCCCAATATAACACTTTTCCAGAGAGTACCTTTCACTTTGATGTCTTCCTTATTTTCCTTGTACACACCTTGAGCAAAGTTTTCCAAACGAAGTGTTTCGTTTATAACCTACAAAGTCCAACTTCTATATCAATGCAACATGTTTTTATAATGTTTGTATGTATTGAGTTTGATTTTTCCTTAAAGAAGAAAAGAATAACATTTTTCATTTAAAAATATATTGTTTTTCATGAAACATAACAAGATTTTACTCACACATTGAGTGAATTTCATTGACGTGTAGTCATTCCAATCAAGTTTCTTACTATCTCCTTTGTTCCTTAGTACTGTATCATGCTCTTCCTACCATGACAACATCAAATATTTTATTTTTTTGACCTGCTAAATTAAAGATGGAATATTTTATCTTTTAATAAATAAATACAAATGAGAATGAGAATTGAATGATGCATACCTTCAATTGTGCCAATGCCTTAGGACAATCACTCAAATGTTTGATGGTAAATAGCATGGCTTTGGAGGAGGTCTCATGTCCAGCGAGAAGTAAATTGAGAATACAATCACAAATAATTTCTTGTGTATTTGCAATGGAACCTTCTTCAAGAATTCGTGCCAACATATCACAATGAATTACTTCTGGATGTTTCCTTCTTTCTTCTATAATGTTTGAAATTTTAGTTATGAGGATTCCCCTTGCCTACATGATCCAATACCAAAAAAAATTAATGAATTATACAATGATTTTTATGCTAAAAACATGCTCTTAATTTTACTATAAAAGAGATCCTTTACATCTTCATTTATAAATTGCATCAATTAAAATGGAAATAATATGTATTTTTTTAATAACGAAATAAATAAGTTATTTTCTTGGAGATAAATCTTCAAGGAATCCCGAAAATCTATCCCTTTTATTTTGAATCTTCTTGTAATATCATCCCTCCTTTATGGACAAGATTGTGAATTGGTGGAAAGAAGTAGAGATTCCCTAAGGTTCACTACTATATAGGTTCCAACCATGGCTAAAATGATGAAAGATTCATCTCAATAAATGTACAAAGAGGGGTTTGGAGATATTTCTAGGTCTAATATGAGCTTGAGGATAAAATGGATAACATTCTATAAAAGAAGCATTCTAGAAGAGAACAAAACCCCTTATTGGAGAGGAAGCACAACTTTAAACTCAACTAGATAAAAGAGGTACGGAAGAAGAAATCATTTGGAAGAAAAGGTGTAGAATTAAATGGTTGAATGAAGGTGAAAAATATACCAAATTATTTCATCAAATACATGATTCAACATAGAAAAGAGAGCATAATATCCACCTTCAAGAATAATCAAGGAAACAAGCTCAAAGCTCATGAGGATATTGAGCAATATTTTGTGACCTTCTATTGGACCCTCCTCTTGGAACCTAGGATAAATCATGGATTATTGATCTAAAAGATAACATGGCACATTCCAAGCCTATTTACACAAAAATGAGATGATGCTCTCTTAAGATAAATCACCCTAGTGAATGTTGAACAAGTAATCATGGAAATGACCAAGGGAAAGGATCCATAGCCATATTAATTTACTATATAATATTTTTCCATGCACCTTGGAAAATAATAATTCTTGAAGTTTGGGAGATCCATGAATATTCCATACACTTCTCTATTATCTTTCCTACTATGAATTCTATCTTTATCACCCTCATTTCCAAGGATAATTGTTAGCGTAAATTCTTAACGCAAGTGTATGAAAATAACTCACTTTAGTTGTGAGTGAAAATCAACCCTAACAACAGAAATGGCTACTTAAATTCTTTAGATCTACAATCAATAGTTAAAAAAAATGCTGCAAAAAATAGACCTATGTAGTAAAAGCAGTTAAACAGTGAAAATAAATAAAAATTGCTCCATGCATCCAACGAACAAGAAAATATTTAAATAATTTTGAATATATTACAACACCTAGGAAGGGAACAAATAATAGTGTTACTAGTCCCCCTCAATGGGATGGGTTCTTGGTTGTCCTCAACGCTTTAGGTTAAGAAGTTTCTCTCTCTCAATGGTGCAGAAAACCCGAGATGTGTTGAACTCTATGGGAGCTCAAGAAGCAAAGAAAATAGTAGCAACCATGAGAATGATCAAAACGTGACAATGAAAGTGATCATAGTGAAGAATGAATGGAAAAACCTCCTATTTATAACAAAATATTGAGTTATCCTCAATCATGATGAATAATAAAATATTATTAACCAAGATCTAGATCTGACCATTTGAAATATTTTATTATATTTTGTTGGAGGAAAAAGATATTTAAATTGGTTAACTACCTTTATTTAGAAATAATAAACAAATAAATTATCTATTTATCATTTCAAGAATGTAGTTAAGGAATAATTAACAAATAATGATTTGTTTAATTATTTCTAGGTGATTTAGTCAATTTTAACAAGGAATAATAACTAAATAATGATTTAATTAATTATTCTTAGAGAAAAAAAAATGATGATTTATCTAATTATTTCTCATAATTGGGTTAAATATGACCAAAAATATTATTTAAACAATGGTTTAATTAATTATTCCTAGAGAAAAATCAAATAAATAACGATTTATTTAATTATTCCTCATAGGGCTTCTTGTTTTAACCAGAAATAACTTAATAAAATATGGTTTATTAAATTATTTCCTATAGTGAAAGTAATTTTACTATGGTAAAATTAGTCTTACATGGTGTACTTCGATCCATCTAATTGTAAATGGTTAGATGACCAATTTTTGGTGATAACAATAATAATTCTAAGGACCTCAATAAATTTCAACCTTTAAGTATGAGGGGTTTCCGCAGTGCATTATATTAGATATCATTTTTGGGATTCAATTGCATTAATTTAGTCATTCATCTATGACCATTTCCATGAGAGGTAGTTGTAACTAACTAATTTCTCATGATTTTTTAATAGTCCACTTAGCACTCATTGCATCGGGTGATGCTCACAGGGGTGAAGAAGTGGGATTGAAACTAATAAAATGAATCACATAGCGTCAATGATCATTTCCGGGGCTTGCACCCGGTAACCAGGACTTCCTGGGAAGTCACCCATCCCAGAACTCCTCTAAACTCCTCTAGCTCAAACGCACTTAACTATGGAGTTTTCCCCACAATCAAGTCCACTTAGCTTGCTACCCCATTTGCAAAACCTTAGCAACTATTGTGCCTCATGAACCATTCAAGAAGAGATCCCTTTACTCTTATTATTTTAAGGAAATTTCAACCTATTTCCTTTGCTATGTTCTCTATAAAATTATTACAAATATAATTCCAATCATCTTAAAACACAAATCCCCTCACTTATTTCTTAGAGATGGTTAAGCTATATTGAAGGAAAAGAGACCCCAGACACCATTTTTCTAGCCCATGAGATGGTCACTACTACAATTGGGTGGAAATTCTTATGACATAATCCAACGGAATGGCTAAAATCGGAAAAAGTGTTGGAAGTTAAATGAATTTTTTTTGTTTTTTTTCTAAAATCCTAAATATCTTTGAATATACGACGAAGGTTATTCACCTGTCGAATATTCGACGAAATTACCTATCTCATCGATTATCAAACATTTTCCTATAATCCCAACTATCATCGAATATCTGTCGGTAGTGTTTTTATTGTTGGATATTTGACGCCATATCCAATATGAAAATATGATGTCCAATTTACCACAAATAGTAAATCATCGTTGCATAACATTCCACTCCACCATTAATGACATTTTGCGATGTCTAATATATGACCACTTTTGACTAGTTTGACCAATTAAAATAAATAAATAAATAAATAAATAAATAAATATATATATATATATATATATATATATATATATATATTTGTGTGTGTGTGTGCCCTAACATCATATAACTTTGACATAGTTGCTATATATATTAGTTGTGATTGTTTTGAAAGGTTGTAAGCTTATTTTGAGTTTAATTTTTGAGTAAAATCATCACTAAAAATTTTGGTGACAAAAAATATCACATAATAGTTATTATATGTGTGTGTATGTGTGTGGAGGCCCTAACATCATATAACTTTGAAATAGTTTCTATATATATTAGTTTTGATTTTTTTGAAAGGTTGTAGGCTTATTTTGAGGATAATTTTTGAACAAAATCATCACTGAAAGTTTAGTGACAAACAATGTCATAACATTCCTCAAGGAGACCAAAGATAAGTGAGATCAACATCAAGGGCTTCTGAGGATGGAAAATGTTTTTTCCTTGTGGAAATTGGAGGGGCTTGAGGCTAAGGATAATTCTAATAACATAATCTAAAAATAATTGTAGAGACTAAGGATAGGTTAAAGGTGGGCATGACTATCATCCATTTCTAAGTTATTTATTATGTGTCATTGTATTGTAGATTGCTTTTGTAAATGTTTATATTTATATTGTATTTTAGATTGTATGCATTTGTATTATAAATTGTATTATCTTTATAATGTAAATGTATTTTACAATATTCTTTTTGGAGGTGTTTGAACTATGTTTTCATCTTGATGTGGACTAGAAATATTTTTTGATTATTTTCGTTAGGGTCAATTAAGGGGTTAGGTCGAGTTAGGGGTTAATTACTTTATTGGCTTAGGGATAAGGGGGTGATTGTATAAGGGGTTAGGGATTACATGTTAAGGGGTTAGGGGTTTAAGGGCTTAGGGTAATTTGGTTAAGGTGTTAGGGGGTTAATGTATGATGTTTAGAGGGTTAATTTGGAACTACATGATTTAGAGGCTAATCATGGGTTTTTAAGGAGAATTATTTATAAGTTTTTAAAGTATATTATGAAAAATATGAAATTAATAAAGAATATGACATTACAATGATGAATGAGAAATAAGATCAATATGTTTTTTATTATGGTCGTAATTATATATCTCAGAAATTTTCTCACTTTGAAAAAAATACTCTCATATGTTTGTGTCTTAAACAAACTAGTCTCTTATGCGTTGACAATGGTGTTATCCTTCTCTTTAACTTTTGGGCACCCCTTGGGGTGTCGCGAGATGGGAACGTCGGGATTTATTCTCAATAGGTACACCCTTGCGACGAGTTGGTGGGTCGACTCAACTTGGAAAGGGGCTCCCGCATAAAATAAATGAGGTCTTCCCATGAACAAATTTCCCACCAAGGGGTATCATAATGATTTCTAGAAAAATTACTGAAGTAATTTTTGGTTGTTAAAAGTCAATTTATAATTGATTTATCATGCAAGATTCTAATAAAAAATTATAATATTTTTTTGTCATTGATAAGTGAACGAAAGAGGGACGCCTGGGCACCCATGGGGGCATCACCTGTTCGGCATGCCAAGGCACCTGCCTAGTAGGGGTGCCCGTGCGATGAGCTGGTGGGTTAGATCGACATGGAAAGGGGTGCCTGCACAAAATAAGTAATGGCTGCCAATGACTACCCATGAACGGAATTATCACAAGGGGGTGTCATAAATAAAATTTTTAGAATATTAAGTAAATTAATGTTTAGGTGTTAAAATCTAGTTTATTATTGGATATTGATAATGCAACATGAAAATAACAAATGATAATACTTTGTTTTCATTGATGAACTAATGATTTGTGTTCACTTATTTGCATAATAGGGAAAATGCCTGCATCATGGGTATGCTCCCATGAAGGTGAGGTCACAAGTGCCCAGATGCCCATGGGGGTGTCATGTGATGGGAATTCCAAGGCGTCCAACACACATGGCGAAGTCACGTGCTGGGCATGCTAAGGCACCCACCTGGCAGGGGTGCCCGTGCTACAAGTTGGCGGGTCGACCCGACTTGGAAAGGGAAACCCACATAAGAGAAGTAAGGTTGGCCCATGAATTCCCATGAACAGAGTTCCCACCAAGGGGTCTCATAATTTTTTAGAAAATTCACTAAAGTAATGTTTGGGTGTTAAATGTTGGTCTACAATTGATTGAATATGCAACATGGTACTAAAAAATTATAATATTTTGTTTTCATTGATGAGAGAATGAAGGTGGGGGCCTAGGTTCCCATGGGGGAGTCACATGTTGGGCATGCCATGTCTCCTGATGCTCATGGGGGTGTCATGTGCTGGGAACGCTAGGGTACCTGATGCTCATGGGGGCATCACATACTAGACAAGCGAGGGTGCCCGCCCCAAAGGGGCGCATGTGCGCTGAGTTGGTGGGTCAACACGACTTGGCAAGGGGCACCCACACAAAAGAAGTAGTGTTGGCCCATGAATTCCCATGAAAAAAGTTCCCACAAGGGGGTATAATAAATATGATTTTTTAAAATTTAAGTAAATTGATGTTTAGGTGTTAAATGTCAATTTATAATTAGTATTTTTTTTTTTTCTGAATAAGACTGATTCTATTAAGCAGAAATATGGTACAAGAAGATGACACAATCAAGAGAAACATAAAACCAGCAACTGGAAATGATAAAACTATCAACCTCAGCCCTGGAGAAGGAAAGAAACAAGCAAGGAATTACAGGAAAAGACTGGATGGCAGAAAGATTGAAAACTACCCAGAGTGGGCAGAAGCCTCTACACGAAGCATTTTCCCTTTCTTTTTACTGACTTTAACCCATCCCTCCTGAGGTGAATGAGTTAAAACAACTTGAAGACCAGAGTTCTCCAAAGGGGGGAACTCCTTATCTGAGTCGGAAGAGGAGGTCACATGGGAGCGCTTCTGAGCGACAGTAGTATCGGGAGGATGCGACGGAGCATTGGTGGGAATGTCCATTGTCTGGTTCTGATCCGATGTTGCATCACTTCCATCATCTTCTGAGCAAGAGGAATCAAATTCCGCTGCAAGAGGCAGAGAGTATGGAGCCCATCATTTAGATTTGGGCTTGGAGATGTTCACCTTTTTCTGTTTTGTCGGGAGAGCTGGGCATGAATTCTGTAGATGCCCTGTTTGGTGACAATGTCGGCAGCGGAAGGCATTATTCTCATAATCTAGTGTCTGAGTCCAAACTAAGTCATTTATCTTGAGATTGATTTGGTCTGGAAGTCCCTTGCTTAGATCTAGTTCCACACATATTCTGGCATATGTGTAAAGACCTTTGTTTTCCCGCCAATAATCTCCCATCAGAAAACTGCCCAAGGTGTTGCCTATTGCTTTATAGACTCTAATATGCCATAGATGGGCTGGTAAGTTGGGGAGCCTGATCTAGACAGGTGTCCTGGTGATGACTACAGTTGCTGGGTCAAAATCTGGAAACCATGGAGTTAAGAAGAGCCCTGCAGTTCCCATGAACCAAGGACCTTCTTCTATAGCCTTTTCATAATGCTTAATATTATCAAACAGAACTATGAAATATCCTTTTGAACAGAAGCTGACTTTGCAATGGTGAGTCCAGTTAGCATGGATCCAATCATAGAGTTCCTTTGAGCGCGGCCATAGTCCATTAAATCTGCATATGATGGCTCTTTCTGCAAATTTTTGAAGATCATTTGCGATTTCTGCATGGGTAAACTCAACAGAGGGAACCTCCTCAAGCTTGTCAACCAAAAAAGGCTTTGGTTGAAGGTTTGGGGTGCTCAGAGTGAACCGCATCTTTGTATGAGAAGGAAGGAGCAGAAGAAGACTGCCCAACAGCACCACCTCTCAAACGAAGGGTTAGCACTAAAGAGTCATTCTTATTAATGCTGTAAGCAGAGAGGGACAGAAAATCTTCAAGTTGTTTACCTCGAAAGAGAAGTCTCTAAAGGGATGAGGGAATCCCAATCCAACGTTCCAAATTTAGTTTGAGAGTCTGCACCAGATCTGAGGAGAAAACCCAATGCAGAATAGTCTTGCCTGAGGGTTGTGAAATTTGGATCTGATAGGAGGCAGAGCAGATCCTAGATTTCTGCTGTATTGACACAAAGTTAGGATCTTTGGCGTTTCCAAGAGGAAGTCTGCCTGGGAGCTGTTGGGGAGGCCATTTCTCCAACGCAGGGAGACGGACGCTCCATCTCAGATCCGAACCGGAGGACAGGGAGACAGAGTAGTAAAAGGGCGGCGCATTCTTCCACAGCAGGCAGAACTGTGCACTGCTACCTGCGTGCTGAGAAATGAGAAGGTCAGACTCTTTGCGCCTGTCCTGAGGTCTTGGAGCAAGTGAACTACCGAGGGGATCCTCATGCAAAGCCTCAGAGGTGCGAAAAGGGCTCTCAAAGTGTTGAACACGCTATCGTCGATCTGTTGGTAGCGATGGCAGCTTCAGGGCTGCGGGACAGCGATAATCCAGAGTGAGCAACGCAAAGAAGTGGGCTTCCGATACAGAGGTAAATGGAGATGGGCACCCAAGCAGTTGCGGTGCGAGGGCTTCAGAGGAGAGAGCGGCCACCTGAGTGGGAAGAAACTAAACCCTAATCTCCATTCCGCTCAACTCGATTTCTCTCACAGATTCCGTCCACACGTCAATTTATAATTAGTATTGATCATGCAACATGGAAATAAAAAATAATATTTTTTTCATTGAAGAGCTAATTATTTTTGTTCACTGATTTGCACAGCAGGGCGAACACCCACTCGCTAGGTGCACCTGAATGAAGACCGGGAGCACGGACACCCATGAGGCACCCATGTTGGCCTCGTTAAGGCACCCAACGCCCATGGGGGCGTCACGTCGTGGGCACACTAGGGCACCTTCCCGGCAGGGGCACCTGTGTGATGAGTTGGTGGGTCAGTCTGACTTGGCAAGGGGTTCCTGCATAAATTAATTAAGGTCAGCCCATGAATGCCCATGAACAAAGTTCCCACCAAGAGGTCTCAAAATTATTTTTAGAAAATTTACTAAAGTACTGCTAGGGTGTTAAAGGTTGGTTTATAATTTATTGATTATGAAACATGGTACTAACAAATTAAATATGGTTTTGTCATTGATGAGCGAACGAAGGTGGGGTGCTTGGGCTCCCATGTGGGTGTTACGTGTTGTGCACACTAAGGCGCATGATGCCCATGGGCGCACGTGCGTCAAGTTGGTAGGTCCGCGTGACTTGGCAAGGGGTTCCTACATAAAATAAGTAATTTCGACCCATGAATAGAGTTCCCACAAAGGGGTCTCATAATGATATTTAGAAAATTAAGTAAATTAACGTTTTGGTGTTAAAAGTAGGTTTATAATTGAATATTGATCATGCACCATGGAAATAACAAATGATAATAAATTTTTTTGATTGATGAGCTAACGATTTGTGTTCATTGATTTGCACAGCAAGGCGAATGCCCATGCCCTAGGCGCGCCTACACGAGGGTGGGGTGCTTGGGGGTTGGGAAAATCCTTCGAGCATGCGCCTCCACGCCAGGGAGCCCATGCAACGATTTGATGGGTTAGTTCAAATTGGCATGGGTGCCCACACAAAAGAAGTAATCTCAACCCATGAATTCCCATGACTTGAGTATGGGGCCAACATTGAAATTGTAATATTCCAAAATTTTCTAGCAGCTAATTGGAATATTAATTTTTGTTTTTATCACCTGGGAGTTGAATAAATGGGTAAGGAGGCCCATGCATATTAAAAATATGAATAAAATCCCTCATAGTGTAAAAAGGGATCAACATAGGAGCTGGATTTCACACCCTCATGTGTGAACAGGGACATTTGCATGTGGACAAGGCCAAGTTTGACCAAGTCAACAGCGATGGGATAGGAGGTGGAGATCATCTTGTGAGATAGCGCAGAGATAGTGGGAGGAAGATTCCTTGGTGGAGAAAACCATAGTGAGTGGGACCCAAGATAAGAAGGCTTCCATTTGTATAAAAGGAGGGCAAGGCTGCCATAACAAGACATCTATGATTATTGATTTGATTTTGTGTATGGTCTGTTTAGACTTTGCATTCCTTTGTTGTTTAGCAGGGTTGTTGTGCTGCTTAGCACCGGGTGTTCCCGAGCAGGAATCCCATATCCTTTCTTTAGAGGCCACTTGAGGTAGTTTTTACTATATTTCTCCACATCTAGGCTTGAGGCCAAGCATCCTCCTTTAGCTACAACATTATTTATGCAGCAGTATAATGTTGTGTTACAGGGTGTTGCAGTGGGGGTTCAAAACACCACTTCTGGAGCTTATCTTTCAGAGGAGGAAGCTTTCTTTCCTTTGGAGGATCTGTGAGGAAGCCCTTGGAGAATATTTCAGATCTTGGCACTTGGCCAACCCATTTTCTTTCACCTACAATGTAGTATCCCTCAGTGACTGTGTTATTTTCAGTGAGCATTTGGGGTGAGGGTTTGCAGATTGTTTGGAGGGTGAGATCTTCAATGTTAAGATCGGCCTTTCACTTGGAAGATCCATTGGAGAAGGTTTTTTCAGCTTAGGCATCATCTTCAGCCATATCCATCCAGTTCTTGAGTTGTAGTTGCTACCCAGTCTAGGACTGCAACTCCAACATTTTTCCATTTTTGCATATTTCAGGAAATCTTTCTAGGATTGTCTTGGAATTGTCTTTAGGGGTTTATATCTTTTCTCCCCACATTGTAAGAGCTATATATTTCCGTATCTATGTATTGACATATTCCAGAAGCAGTGGTCTCTAATAAAACTGTGCTGTCATAGCCTTGGGCATTTTCTGTGTAGCAGTGTACTCCATTTTTCATGTATATGTTTCTTGAGGCTTGTTCTGCCTAGCTTGAGTGATTATTTCCTCAATATATTGTACACATTTTTCTATTGTAACATTAATAAGATGGCTATGTGTTATTCTTACATTTTATGAGTTGTTTTATCACTGTACTCCAGTTTTGTGTTCATGTATTGCTGCATTCCCCATTTGGGATATTACAGTGCTATCAGAGCATAATCTTGGCTCAGCCTATGGATATCAGCCAATATGCTATCAAGAATACAAGAAGAAGAAAGAATGTACAGAAAGAAGACTCCATTCTTTGGTGGAAGAAAGGAGGAGAAACTTCCAAAGTTTCTATCTCAAACTTTAAAGAGCATTCATGAAGAGCTCAAGAAGATGAGAAGGGAGATGTATATAGAATCTCCAAGAGGGTTTGAATCTGAATCAAACTCTAGATATTCATATGATGAGTTTGAACATGCAGCCACACACTATGATGCACAGCGTAGTCATATGCCCAGATTTTCCATGAGAGAAAGGGAAGAAGAAGAAATGGCTAGGAGGGAAACTCTTAATGATTTTTTGTAAGAGTATGAATCTCAAACTCAGAAGTTTAGAGATCATATCACTTTTTCAGAGTTTTGCAATATCAAGGTGAAGAGAAGCAAGCACCATGATATGGATAGATTTCTTCTATCTACTTTTTATGGTTCACCCACATGTTCAGCCAGAGCTTGGGTGGAAGAGCTAGACACCTTTTTGTAGCAGTACCAAATTTCTGAAGATGAAGCCATCAAAGTTGCAGCGCTGCATTTTGGAGGTAAGGCCTATGCATGGTGGATATTTGAGTCTTTTCCTTTGAAAAATGCAAATACTTCTTCTTATGTAAGGTTCATTAAGACACTAGTGGAAAGATTTGATGGAAAAATTTCTGAAACACATGTGGTGGAGCTAAACAAACCTAACCCAACAAAAACCTTGCATGTGATGGAGGAAGATGTAAACTCAAATCCACTTCAGAAAACCATTGAGGAGGCTGACATCTTGCATCATACCTTGTTAGAGGCAAGACCTCTATCTCATATTCTTGAACAAGAGGGCATGGAGATCCCTTTTTCAAAAAAGGATCCAATTCTTGGGAGGTTGCCTTCTCATATTGTAGAGGAAGAAAAAGTTAAGGGCAACAACGTTGTCATGTCTAGAGTTTATCTAGCACCTCATGTAGAGGAAGAGGGAGCTCTTGCTCCAACTAGAGGGATTCTTGTATCATTGCAAAGAATTCCCAGGATCTCACATGTGGAGGTCCAGGCACAACTCACGATCTACATGTGCCATTGATGATAGGGTGTGAAACTATGGAGATAAAGGGAGGAGATATGGAGGATGACCGGCATCATGTGATGAGGAGCACACACCCCTATCTATTTCAATAGGTTGATGCACCTAAGAGGGAGAATGGATTGCACAGTGAGGGCAGGGACAAATCTGTCCATTCATATATGCAATCTACCCTTGATCTTCATGTCTCATTGTATGGAGGCATTTCATTGGGGAGACCACCATATCAGCAGAGGAGGATGTATGCTTCATATTTTGAGGCACCACTCATTGATTGCAGAGGAGTGAAGACCTTGGGAGAGTTTGGTACAGCACTGAGAGGCTTGGGTAGGCTCAAGGAGGAGAGAGACATTCTCTCAACATCATCTTTACCCACTCTCATTTCAGATTCTGCGTTGTGGCAGGAGCAGTATGGGAAGGATAGCAGCCTTCCAACTTGCATCTTTGGCATGGGAGATGTCAAAGTAGAGGGCAGCCATATGACAGACGGTCTCTATGATAGATCATCAACGCTGCCACTATGGAGGATAGATCCATATTGGAATTCCCGGCTATTGGTGGAATATTCCAAGGATCTTTTCACTTGTATGATATTGGATGACCATCTGCATGAGGAGGGATATTCAGTCAGAGATGGGGTAATCTACTATCATGGTAGGATCTTCTTATCTAGAGCTTCCAAGCTCAAGGAGAAGCTACTACAAGCAGCCCGTAAAGATTTCCTTTTCAGCCACACTTATTCTATGAGAGCATACCACACCATCAGGGAGGGGTATTTTTGGGAAGGCTTTAAGGAGGAGATATATCAACATATGATGAGATGCATGGATCATATGGATATGGAGGATATACATAACTCTTTGGAAGAGTTAACACATCCACCTCTTTTTTCTTTGAGGATGAGAGGAGACTCATCTATGAGCCACTCCATTTGCATGGGCAAAACATATGGTAAGGGTTTTGTTTGTTTGCATAATGATTTATATAATATATATGTGCAACCCTTAACCATATATGTGCAGGATATTTCTCAAGGAAGGAGAATTCTTCCTTCTAGACTTCATGGTCTACTTAAGGCCATAAACCACATTGATGTTAGCCACTCCCTAGGAGATGTTGGGGAGATGATGTCTTATGTAAAACATGCTTACTTTACACCATACATCATACACTCTCTCCAAAATTCTGAGGATATTGGTGCAACAATCAAGTGGTTGAGAAGCCGCATAATTTGTCATTTCATGTTGCAGTTGAGAGTCAAACTGTGTTTGTTGCATTTGAGGGACCATTGTCCTACTCCTTTGCTTCATATGGCAGCTAGTATGATTCTCATTGTATTTCCCTATGTTTTTGTTGTTCTTATCTTTGTTGGGAGCATGATTGGGGGAGAGACACATTGGGTCGATGTGTCCTTTGGGGAAGAAGATTCCCACATTTTTTGCATTACATGTTCTAAGGGGAGCATGGGAGATGATATGGCCACCACAGCAAAACACTTGTCTCTTTATGAATTGGGCCATGAGATTGATTGGAGCACTTGGGCTATGACTCTCATAAATCATTGGGAGAAACTTTCCTATGAGTTGCCATGTCATGTTGTGCAACAGTAGTTAGGAAAATTGCCCTGTGACCACTTGGGAAACTGTTGGTACCTTTCAACTCTACATGAAACCTTCAGTATTCCTCTTACTTGGATGCCATAATATGGTGATTTCCTATCCATCATATGTGGGATGATTTGGGCCAGCATGATTCACAACGTTGGAGGGAAGATCTTTGGAGATCCAGTTTTCTTCTTGCCACTTGGAGGCAACACCTTTGCAGCCCAAGAGTAGCAGATACTCTACACTTATCATAAGTGGAGGGGAGGATAGTGTGGGGTAGGCTATTATGTATACCATGATCAGATTTTTAGCCCACCTACATTTCATTAGCTCAAGGTGGAAGAGGATTTTCATGAGTTGCCATGTTGGGAGTGTTACACATTATTTTGTCACCATGACATTTTGATGTCTATATGGGTTCAGAAATACCTATATAATGCTCCCTTAGAAGTCTACAACCCTAAAGTTCCTAAACCAAGTTCTGAATTTGGAGAAAAGCTTGTAAAAATCATAAAATACCTGTACCGCACTTTTCCTTAGTCTTACCTACGGCACCACACTATTTTTCTCCAGAAATTGCAGAGCCGACCGCACGTTTTCTTCATTAAAACTGCGGACCCCTGTAAAAGGTAAAATGAAGGCGAAAGTAAATTTTAGAAGCCCAGCTGGTCGAAGATTCTCCTAGTTGGAAGCTTCTAGAATGCTTTATCCAGTCGAAGCCTTACTCCCTCCATTATCATGAACATTCATCCCTTCATTAAAGGATCCTATTCCTTGGATTTTGGAACTTAATCCCTTGATAAGGGGACTCTATCCCTTTCATTTTGGAGTTGTTACCACATTCCTTCTCCTATAAATTGAAGCTTTGGTTCAGTCTCAAGGGTACATGCTCACATATGTAAAACTTCTCTATGCATTTTGTATACACTTAGTACTTGCTTTGTACTTGGTAACTACAATAGAGAAGGGAATTGCTGAAGAAACATACTCTTTGCTAACTGCGGGAAAAATTACATACTCATAGTTAGGCTGGTTCGAAGAGTGGAAGGGCTTGTCAGACCTAAGGAAAATGCTTGTTTCGGACCCCTAGAAGGACCTGTATGACATCAAGGCAAACGCGGTTGTAAGATTCCTTCTTTGATTTAAAGATAATACAATTGGATCTTGTTTTCTCAATAAGTTGTTTATATGTTTACTTTAATGACTTATTTCTTAAATTTTTTTATCATTAATATATATTTGTGATTTCTGAATTAGTTTATGTTGCAGGTGTTGTTGATCCTCTTCTATTTCTTTGTTTGCGGATCTTAAGAGGTGACTACTTGGAGCAACAGGAAAGAAGAAATCAACTAGCATTGGACCACAGGTAGGTCCTTTCTTCAGCATAGAAAATTCTAAATCATATGTAATCTAGAGAAAATAGTTTACAAATTGTCATGTTTGTTTCTAGCTATCCTTGTGATACTAGGGAGATCCTTCTTGTCCACAAGAACGATTATCCGCCTAAAAAAATGGCGACTCCACTGGGGATTTTTGTTTTGAACTTAGTTTTCTTTGAGTTTGACTTTTGAGACCATTTTTTCTGATTTTGATTAGTTTGTACTGGTTTGGGAAAATTAGCCTGAGAATCTCTTAAAAGTAGATTTAGAATTTTTTTATTTTTCTTGTTTTCTGGTCTCCGCATTTTTTCTTTCAAAACAGTGCAGTCACCTCCGCAGTTTCTTTGTGTGAACAGTGTGGCACCGCACTTTTGTACTCTGCAACCTGCGGACCCTGAGAAATTTTTTGAAAAACTTAAAATTCTCTTTTCTGGTTTTAGCTTACAAGATTCTTTGTGATTACCCAGACTTGTAGTCACTCTCAAAAGCCTCTTGTAAAAGTTTCTTATAGCATTTCTAAGTTTTGAGTGATTTTCTAAAGATTTGCATTTTACAAGTGATTTTTGTTTTGTCTTTGTGTGGCTCTAAGATCAGGAACTTTGAGATACCTTAGATCACTGGCATTTCATTGTTTTCTTACTGAGACTTTGACTTTATGGCAAAATTTGCTTCTATAAAAAAATAGATTTATTTTTAATTTGCAAATCTTAAGAGACTTTTAGTTCAAAAATCCTTGAATCTCATTTCAAAACCACCTTTGGATGATTTTGATTCATTGCTAGGATAAGCAAAGAATTTCTTGGTTAGATTACAAACTGAGCAAAACATCCTTAAAGTTTTTTAGAGTCTTTAGTCTTAAAATTTGGATCTTTAGAGTTTTAAAAAATTTGAAATTAGTGATTTTAGTTTTGAATTTTGTTTTATTTGTAGTTTCAGACTTGAACGATAAAAGGGACTTCTTTTTGAGAAATTAATCATTGAGTTCTCATAGAAAAAAATTTCTTTTCATATATTCTTGTTTTTAAAAAGAAGGATTGAAGTTTTAAAGCAATTGCATTTCTCAACTCTTTCTTTTAGATAGATTTCATTGAAAAGAAACGAATGTTTTCTCATTTAGATGCATCTTAGTGTTTTTGGAGTCGGGTCATTATACACCATTGAAGTTTCACTTTCATACCTATTGTCCTCAGAAACAACGAATTAAAATTAACTCTTAATTAAAATCAACCTAGCAATTTTTATTTTTCTAGGGCTCTTTCCACCAATTTAGCTTAGGCTAGTGTCTTGGATTAGGTTTTAGTTAACTCTTCAGGACAGTAAAAACAAACAAGTAGTCAATCTTGCGGTAGGGAAATTCCATTAGTAGCATGTATGCTCTGGGAAGCTCCTCTTAAAGGAGTCAAGCACGAGATCATATTCGAACAAGTGGGGTAATCAATCCTTCCTCATTGGGAACGATAGCAGATATACACGTATTAACAACGGTAAACCTCGGATTGACCATTGTCAAGGAGCCTGGGGTCACTTGTCGGTAAACCTTGGATTATGTCAACGAGCCTTCAAGCAGATTGAGCTTTGTTACTCTGCCCTTGCGTGCGTATCGAATCGTAGACTGTTCCCCCAGGTATATTTCTACATGTTGGTGACCTTAGTGGCCATAAGCTCTAGGATTCTTTCCCAAGGCGACGGTGGAGGGAAGATCCCACTGTAACTGGAACAGACGTCAGCTAGACTCACTTGGACTCTCCGGAGGGTTATCTTCACTCGAGATGGGTTAAGTGGAGAAACTTGCATTGGTCTATTTCATTAAGCAAGTTGTCGAGGTAACTGTTCCAACCACCATTTCTGCATTAAAATACTGCGATGTTGGATTTCATCACCAACTAGTGTTTTTAGTGCGGGAATTTACTGTTTGTGTGTGGTTTGATCTCTTAGATTCTATAGGCGTGTGATCATTTGTTTGTTTCTTAGCGACTTTAGGCATTTTAATTGAAATTTTCTTTGATTGCATGTGTTAAAAGTTTTAATCGTGGCTGAATTACTGAGACAATCACACAGAACTCAGGGGAAACCCTTTTAGTACACACCTAGCCAGCTAGAAGGACTTAAATCTCTGATACCAAATGTTATCGATAGAACTGGATTAACAGAACAAGGAGAATCATCTATTATCCCTCATCCTGATTTTGAAGTAGATCAATCCCAAGTAGCAGAACATCCTCCACAACCAGTTTCCATTTCTGAATTAACTGAAGTTGCTTCTACAACGAGTGAATTATCACCTGACAAACCTGAAATTTTTGAACTGGAAACTGAACCTGCTACATCAGAACCTACTTTAGAATTCACTGATTATCTTGATTCACCTAGATTAAAGAGTCGAATTACAGAAGGTCTTCCTCCTGGTCTTATTAGTATTGAGGAAATCACTAATACAGAAGAAGAAGTCCTTCTCCCTTCAACTCAGGAAAATTTAGAACTTAGACAACGTGAATCAATTTTTTACAGTCCTTTTAGACAAGACACTTGGTATTCTTCATTGACATATTTTTTGCAAAACGTAGGTCTTCAGTATTCACCACCCCGAATACCTTTTTACACTACACCAATAGGTCACAGACCTCAATTAAACATGTCAGGACAGTCATCTATGTTTTCTAAATCACCAGAAACATTCCTCTATGGTGGTCTGTCTGTTCCTACAAGCTATCATTCACTCTCTGGTACATTCTCAGGAGCATCTCCTTTTCCTAGTAAACCAATGTCATCATCTGATTTGAATGAATCAAATACTAGAACTTCAAACAATGAGAAAATTTATATGATGTCTAGAAATATTTCAAACCCCACATCTCAAGGTAGTAATATACAGCCTGAGGGGCAACCCCAAGGACAATACATACCTCAAGGTCAACTCCAAGGACAGTACATACCTCAAGGTCAATCTCAACCCCAAGGACAGTACATACCTCAAGGTCAATATCAACCTCAGGGACAGTACATACCTGAAGGTCAATATCAACCCCAGAGTCAGTACATACCTCAAGGTCAATATCAACCTCAAGGTCAGTATCCTGCTCAAGGATTGCAACCTCCTTCAGGGCAACAGTTCTATACAGAGTAGAAAATGTTACAAGGAGGTGGAAATTATCCAGTCAATTATCAGCCATCTGTCCAACCCAGTTATGGGTCGTCTTATGTACAACCTTCAATGGGATTGTCATATCCCGGAATGGTGTGAGATCCATCCCAAGTCCAACAGAATTTACAACCAAATATGCAAGTACCTTATTATGAAGCAGGACAACTTGTTGGTTATGTTCAACCCCAACAACTAGTCCAGCCTTCCAATACCTACATTTGGTCCTGTTCAGCAACCTGGTCCGAGTTCACCTCGTACTCCACCACAAACAGCTGTTCAGATTTACGTTCAACCTACCACACCCATTCCTGCAGTGTCTACAGTTCCTATTGCATCTGCCCCTCAAACTTCGATACCGATTCCTCAGGTTTCTATTCCCCAGTCTAGAACAACAATTCAAACTATTGTTTAGATACCTGCAGGAAAATCTGGTACAAGTACAGTAATAACAAGTCAACCTCAATTTACTTATCAACTTTATCAGGGGTCGTACCAATATGGACCTGTTTCACAAACTCCAGTCTACCCGCAACAACCGTACCCTGGATATACATATCAAACACCTGTTCAACCTCAGTATGGTTCGGTTATTCCTAGTTATCTGGGAGGTAATATGATTCCAAATGCACATCCTATTCCAGGTTATCCTGGATATCCTCCTCCTGGGACTGGTTTAGTTTCACAAGGTTATCCACAAGACCCTACCCATCGATTTCTGTTCATAGCGACTTTAGATTTAACGGATTTATCTCGCCTTACGAATGATCCTATCTATTATCATCCCTATTGGCCACTGATGCCTCATAAGTTGCCCAGTGATATTCCAAAATTTGAAGGAAAAACAGGAGAGGATCCTTCCAATCATGTTATGACTTACCACCTTTGGTGCGCATCTAATTCATTAATTGATGATTCTATTTGACTTAGACTTTTTCAGAGAATGTTAATAGGATTAGCTGCTAAGTGGTATATTGAATTGCCATGAGGCTCATTTAACAACTTCAACGCCCTAGCAAATGCCTTCTTAACTCATTTTCAGTTTCTTTTCAGATACGACAATGGCACAGAATTATTAACTTCACTTAAACAATCTACGTCTACCTATATATCAGATCATATTCATGAATGGAGATGTAGAAGACGTTTGGTAAAAGTTTTTATCCCGGTTCAAATATTGGAAGAATGGTTCATTAAATCATTATTACCTAAAATCACTGAAGATGTTGCTAAAGCAAGAGTTGTTACAGAAGAACAAGTTATTGCTCAAGCTCAATATCTAGACTTGGTCTATACCCAGTCCGGAACTTTGTATGAAAAAATCCCCGATTTACCACGAACTAGTCAATTAACTACAACTCCTTCAGGCTCTCATGCTGCTGATGGTGTAATCGATTCGGTTACCACAACTAAAAATAAGAAGAAATCTTCAAAGATTACTTCTCCCATAATAACTTTACCTAATTCACCAAAAGGGGAATCTTCCTTGGAAACTACTGCCGACATTCACATTGTAGATTCATCTACTAAGTCAAAATCTGGCAAAAAGAAAAAGGGGAAGAAAAAGAATAAACAGACCTCACCTCCTAAATAAAAAAATGATAAAACTAAATCAAATGATGACAAATGCAAACCTCGTTATCCTTGTCTTATCTGTGACGAGGATCATTTCACCAAGGAATGTCTGCATAGGGAAGAAGTTTCTAAGTTCGTCAAAGGTTCACCCACTCCTGCTGTCTTGAAGGATCCCTTTCCAATTCAAGATAGTAAAATGATTGGATCTTCTTCTAATCCTTTAGCAGATATATTGATGGTTGCAACTCAATCACAAGATTATGGCAATAAAAATCCTGTCACTGGTAAAGAAGTAGAAAATTCTAATTCTTCACCGACTGCATCTACTTCGGTTTCCGATCCTCTTCACATTGAGAAACCAAATCCTGACTTAGTAATCAAACCGCCTCCTAAAGGTGTACTTCATAAATCAGATTTCAGTCCACATGCAAGAGCTGCTCAGAATTACAACATCGTTGAATATTTGGCAATTTCCCCTTCAACAATGTCAGCTTTGGAAGTGCTGCAATCATGTCCAACGCAAGGAAAATTACTATTGTCAGTTCTAGGAGCCATAGATCTGTAGGATTTGAACCTTATGATCTTTGATCTAGAAAATTTTACACCTCACCTACCCCATCAAATGGCTTTCCAAATTCCAATGTTAGTCAAAAACACACGTTGCTTTCGTACTGTGATTGATGAAGGGGCCTCTACGTGTATCATGTCGTTTAGTTGTTGGAAATCACTTGGTTCTCTGACACTTAACCGATCTCCGACCATCCTCAAAGCTTTTGATGGAAGAGGATTCCATCCCTATGGTATTTTATAGGATCTACCTATAGAGGTTGAAGGAAAAATCGTTAATCTAGATGTGGAAGTAGTTGATGCCCCACTAGATTACAACCTTCTCCTGGGTCATAATTAGTCTTATGCTATGACTGTTGTCGTATCTTCCGCCTTTCGAGTCATCATGTTTCCTCATCAGGGAAATATTGTGAAGGTCGATCAGCTCTCATATTATTCGTCCGATCCAGCTTCTACAGATAGCATTCAGCATGTTGGAAAAACAACTATCCCTTATAAGGATGTAGGATTAGGCTTAATTAAAGATTCCACGTTGCTGGGAACTTTTTCTTTGCCTCCACCTAACGTACCGCGTACTATAGCCAATATCAATATGATTACATCAAGCACTGTTCCATTTGATGATTCTTGGATAGTGCCTTTAGATTCATAACTGGATTCGTTTGAAGGCACGATGCCTTTTAGTCCATTCTAATTGGCATATCAAGCAGTATTATAACTTCAACTGATACTGACCCTATGAATGTGGTCAATGAAAAATCATTTTCATCTTCAAGCTTTAGCTATAACATCAAATCCGGATACTTTTCCAGAAGTTTTTTATACTGACAAAAATATTCGTGAATTTTTGTCCATAAATGACCTACTCTGGGATGATCTTCATCATAGATCATCATTTTTACCTGAGCTTGAAAAATTCGAAAATAATTTTTCATCAATTTTCACTACTAATTATGTCAAGGAACCCCAGAATCCAATATCCAGTACGCATTAAAACTCTGAAGTGAATTTGGGGAATATTTCTTCCACAATTCCTATTGACATATCGGTAAAACCGGGAATTGTTGAAAACATTCATATAGGCGCTTCTTGTACAAAAGATGAAATTAATATATACAAAGCCCTATTTCAAGAATTTCGCGACATTTTTGCCTGGTCTTATGAAGAAATGCCAGGAATCGATCCTAAAATTGTTGTTCATGAAATCAAAACATACCCGGATGCTAAACCTATTCGACAAAAATTACGTCAAATACATCCACGAAAAGCTGTTGCAATCAAAGCTGAAGTTGAAAAATTACTTCACGCAGGATTTATTTATCCAATCCCTTTAACAGATTGGGTATTTAATATTGTTCCTGTTAATAAAAAACAAGGAACAATCATAGTATGTATCGATTATAAGGATATAAATATAGCTTGTCTAAAAGACAATTATCCAACCCCTTATATCGATCAAATCATTGACGATTGTGCCAAAAGTGAAATGTTTTCGTTTATGGATGGGTTTTCCGGTTATATTCAAATAAACATACTCCCTGTTGATCAACCCAAGACAGCATTCATTTGTCCATGGGGAACTTTCGCTTACCATAAATTACCATTTGGACTTAAGAATGCTGGGGCAACTTTTCAAAGGGCTATGTCCTATGCTTTACATGACATTAAACACATCGTGCAACCTTATCTCAATGATCTATCTATAGGTTTTAACCCTGAACAGAAATTATCTACACATGAATCTTATAACAGAAAATAAACAATAGCGAGAGCATAAAACATAAAACAGATAAACACAGAGATTTTCCCCTAGATCCCAAATCGGGACGACCAGCTTGATTTTTCATTATATTCTTTTTAGTGTTACAACACATATATATACATGTCGAAGCATACATAAACCCTAATCCATTAATCTTGGATTAGAACATAACCGTAGTTCCCTTGACCGGATCTACAAAAATACCAAAGGCCGAAAACCATCGTACCCCAAAACCATGTGCAAAACCATGCACAAAACCATGGGCGCGAACTACCCACCGGAAATTAAGGACCAAAAATTTTCGCCGGGGCGCTGCCCCGGACCCTGACAGGGGGGGATAATCGTGGAAAGAATATAACACATACCCAACATTCTCCCACTTGTTGTTTTCTTTCCGCGGGGGGCCACAGGAGAGCTTAGTCATTGGCCCAATTCTTCAACACCCATTGTTTCTCTACACCAAGAGAACTTTTGAGTGCTCACAAACTTCGTCAATGCATCTGCAACATTCTTCAAAGTGTCCACCTTTACCAGCAACACCCTTTTAGCCTCAACCTTATCTCTAACAAAGTGATATTGAACATCAATGTGCTTTGTCTTTGAATGATAAGCAGGGTTCTTAGCCAAGAAAATTGCACTTTGGCTATCACAGTCTATCCTTATAGCTTTTTGTACCAACCCCATACTTGAACACAATCTCTGCAACCAAATTGCTTCCTTGCTTGCATGAGTGGCTGTTGTGTATTCTGCCTGTGTAGTTGAAAGAGCCACTACATACTATCTTTTACTCATCCAACTGACTGAGCCTCCAAATAGGCTAAACACATACCCACTTGTAGATCTTCTTTGGTTTAGATCTCCAGCCCAGTCTGCATCAACAAAACCACAAATGTCCAACATTCTTTCCAATCTTGGTCTTCCCTGGTAGCATAAGCCATAATCACTAGTGCCACGTAAATATCTGAAAACCTGCTTCACTGTTGTCCAATGCTCCTTCCCTGGGTTTGACATAAACCTGCTCAATACTCCCACTGCATGTGTAATGTCTGGTCTAGTATAGACCATTGCATACATCAGGCTACCCACTGCACTTTCATATGGAACACGGGACATATACTCCTCTTCTTCTTGTGTCTTGGGACACTATTCAGCAGACAGCTTTACACCTACAGGAATAGGAAAATTCACCGATTTACTATCCTGCATATTGAACCTCTGCAATATAGTCTCGACATACTTCCTCTGGTTTAACCAGAGCATCTACTTTACCTTATCTCTCTTAATTTCCATGCCCAAAATATAGTTTGCAACACCAAGATCCTTCATGTCGAATTTGGAGAATAGTTGGGTCTTCAAATCTTGGATAATTTTTGTCATTTCCAATCAACAACATATCATCCACATACAAGACCAAATAAATAACACGGTCACAAATTAATTTAAAATAAACACAGTGATCCTCCTTGCTTCTGGTGAAGCCAACTCCCCGTATATAGGTATCAAATTTCTGATACCACATCCTTGGTGATTGTTTTAACCCATACAGAGACTTCTTCAACCTGCATACCAGTTCTTTCTTACCCTTCACCATAAAGCCTTCAGGTTGCTTCATGTAGATCTCTTCTTCTAGATCCTCGTGAAGAAATGTTGTCTTCACATCCATCTGTTCTATCTCAAAATCAAATGCAGCAGCAACAGATAAAAGTAATCTAATAGAAGTAACTTTGGCAACAGGAGAAAAATATCACCAAAATCAATTCCCGGCACCTGGGAATAACCTTTCGCTACCAACCGAGCTTTGTATTTCTCCACCTTGCCTTCTACATTCATCTTCTTCTTAAACACCCATTTGCTCCCAATGGGCTTCCTTCCAGCCGGCAACTCCACCAGATCCCATGCATCATTTTTGTGCAAGGATGCCATTTCATCAACCATGGCTTCCTTCCAAAGTTTTCCATCCTCTGAATCTACTGCCTCCCTGACAGTTCTGGGTTCATCATCAGTTATAGTTAAGGCAAAAACTGAACAGAAAGCAGATGGACTATACCTTTCTGGTTGCCTTCTTTCCCGAACTAATCTTCTCAAAGCTGGAGTTTGTGGCTCTTCATCTTCTGAGTCTTCTTCTGTTGTAGAGTCTGATTCATCCTCCTTTAGCTCAAACTCTATCTTCTCAGGTTCCTTTGGTAGGACTTCATGTTTAACAACATCTTTCACTTCTCTAAACACCACATCTCGGTTGTACATAACCTTCCTTGTTTCTGGGTTCCAAAGCTTGTAACCCTTTAAACCATCCTTATACCCAATAAAGATGCACCTTTCAGATTTATTATCCAACTTGGTCTTTTTCTCCTTTGGAACATGTACATATGCATCACATCCAAATACCCTTAGATGTGAAAGAGAGGGTTTCTTACCAGTCCATACCTCATGTGGAATCTTATCCTCCAACGCTGATGAAGGTGATCTATTAACTAAGTAACATGCAGTCTCCACTGCCTCTGCCCAGAATTCTTGTCCTAACCCGGTACCACTGAGCATGCTTCTTGCCTTTTCCATCAGTGTTCTATTCATTCTTTCTGCAACTCCATTTTGCCGAGGTGTGTATGGAGTAGTCTTCTGCCGTGCTATACCACACTTCTTACAGAACTCTTCAAATTCCTTCTTGCAGAACTCCCCACCATTATTTGTCCTCAACGCCTTTATCTTCTTCTCTGTCTGGTTTTCCACCAGAGCCTTAAATTCTTTAAATTTGTCAGAGACTTCAAATTTCTTCCTCAAGAAATATATCCATGTATTCCTTGAGAAGTCATCTATGAATGAAACATAGTACACAGACTTTCCCAGTGATGGAACTGACACAGGTCCAAACACATCACTGTGCACAAGTTCTAATATCTTGTTCGCCCTATTAGCACCAGAAGGAAAACTCACCCTATTCTGCTTCCCATATACACAATGTTCACAGAAATCGAAATCCAGAGAGCAATTAGACATACCTTCTACCATACCATTTCTATGCAGTATCCGAAGGCCCTTCTCTCCATTATGTCCAAGCCTTTGATGCCATAACATGGTCTTTTCTCCAAAGACAACTAGGCTTTCCGCTCCACTTTCAGGAACCACAGAACTGTTACACCCATCAATAACAGTGCTCCCTTGTAGCTTGTACAGAGTTCCAGTCCGAACTCCCCGCATTAATACCAGTGCTCCTCGAACCATCTTGCAGGCATCTTTCTCGAACACTGTTTTTACACCTGCATCATCCATCTTGCTTACAGAAATCAGATTTCTGGCCAATGCAGGAATATGCAAAACACCAGGAAGTGTTCTAATCCTTCCACCTTGTAGCTTCAGCTTGACCTTTCCACGTCCGATGATTCTGGCCTTCCTATCATCCCCTAGGAAGACATCACCACCATAATATTTCTCATACTCGTAGAACCACTCCCTATGGGGAGTGAAGTGAAAGGATGCACCTGAGTCAATCAACCATGACTCATGATCTACATGTGTATTTTAAGAAGAAGCCAAATACACATCCCCACCTTCATCCGAGGTGGTTTTTTCCTCTGCAGAAGGAGCATCATCAGATCCCTTTCCTTTCTCAGAAGCTTTAGATCTGCAGTCCTTTTTGTAGTGCCCTTCCTTTCCGCATTTCCAGCACACCTTTACAAACTTTCCAGGAGATTTAGATCTCCCTCTAGATTTAGATCTCCCACTCGAAACCTTATTCTTGTTTCTGCTCTGGGACCTTCCTCGTACAGATAAGGCATCTCCATTCTGACCCTCCATATTTCTCCGTCTCATTTCCTCCGACAGCAAGGCTGAGACAATGTCATCAAAATTCAAGGTAGTTGTATTGCTACCTATTGCAATAACCAGACTATCCCACGAGTCCGGTAGAGAACACAACAAACTGATGCACTTATCTTCATCTGAGATTTTAATATCAACAGATGACAACTGACTTACCACAGTATTGAAGGCGTTCAGATGCTCTGTCACCGAGTCTCCATCCTTCATCCTTAGGTTATACAGCTTTTTCCGCAGGAACAACTTATTCACCAGAGACTTAGATTGGTACAAATTCCCAAGTTTTTCCCACAAATTCTTCGCCGTAGCTTCCCCAAATACATTCAACAATACTGAATCTGAGACACACAACCGTATTGTGCTCTTAGCCTTCCGATCCAGTTTCTTCCAGTCTTCATCTAACATTGTCGTTGGTTTAGTACCTGGATCTACCGCGATCCACTAATCTTTATCCACCAGCAGATCCTCCATCTTGAGCTTCCATAACTCAAAACTCTGACCATTAAATTTCTCGATCTCTATCTTCCCGCCGCTCGCCATCTTCTTTCACCGCAAGAATCGATCCTGTAGATCTCCCACTAAACAGGGTCTACCTCAGGCCCGAGCAAAAAACCCTCAGCAGCAAAGGTGTCCCCTTGAAGCCGAAACAGCTCTGATACCAAATGTAGGTTTTAAACCTAAACAGAAATTATCTACACACGAATCTTATAACAGAAAATAAACAATAGCGAGAGCATAAAACATAAAACAGATAAACATAGAGATTTTCCCCTGGATCCCAAATCGGGACGACTAGCTTGATTTTTCATTATATTCCTTTTAGTGTTACAACACATATATATACATGTAGAAGCATACATAAACCCCAATCCATTAACCCTGGATTAGAACATAACCATAGTTCCCTTGACCAGATCTAAAAAAATACCAGGGGCCGAAAACCATCGTACCCCAAAACCATGTACAAAACCATGCACAAAACCATGGGCGCGGACTACCGACCGGAAATTAAGGACCAAAATTTTTTGTCGGGCGCTGCCCCAGACACCGAAAGGGGGGGCTATCACCCCCCCTCTTACCCCCCCGCGCGTGCTTAGTCATGGAAAGAATATAACACATACCCAACACTACTTGCTCATTCCTTACATAAAGAAGATCATCCAACCCACTTACGAGCAATTTTTCTGAGATGTAAGTACTATAAGAATCAACTGAATCTACACAAATGTGTTTTTTGTGTACAATCTGGTCGATTACTAGGATTTATCGTTTCGAAACAAGGCATTCATGTCGATCCTTCGAAGTTTGAGACTATTATAAATTTACCTCCACTTTCTACACTTCGCCAACTCCAAAGTTTGCAAGGGAAAGCAAACTTTCTGCGTAGATTCATTCCTAACTATGCCGAGTTAACTAAAGGTTTTACAAGGTTGTTGAAATAGAATACTCTTTTCATTTGGGACAAGATCGCTGATAGATCTTTTGATGCTCTAAAACATGCGTTGACCCATGCACCTTTATTGCATCCACCCAATTACAACCTAAATTACTTTTTATACTTAGCAGCCTCTAATTCCACGATTGGAATGGTACTATTTCAGGAAGATGAATTTCACAATGAACATGTGATTTACTATCTCAGTCACAATTTAAATCCAACTGAAATCAAATACTTACATGTGGAGAAATTGGCCTTGGCAGCCGTTCAAGCTGTCCAACGATTTTTTCATTACATATTGTTATGAAAAACAACAGTGATCTATGATTGCAACCCTATGATGTAGATTTTGACCAAACAATTACTAGGGGGAAAATACTCTAAATGGATCGTAATCCTTCAAGAGTTTGATTTAGTATTTGAAAAATCTAAATCAAAGAAATCACTAGTGTTCGTCGAACTGATGTGTGACTTTCCAAATACTGAGACAGAAACTGTGGTAGAACATCCGATCGCTGATGAATCTTTGTTTCTTATCAGTACACTTGATCCATGGTATGGAGATATCATCATTTATCTCCAAACCCAAAAATTTTGGCCTGAACTCTCACGTTCACAACGATGAAAGATCCATTACTAGTCTCAGCCATACCATATTGTTGGAGACACGCTTTATCGTCGTGGTGCGGATTCTATATTTTGATGATGTTTAACACACGAAGAGGCTGAAAAGGTCTTAAATGACTGTCACTCTGGAGCATGTGGCAGTCATATGTCTGGGTATGCCACAACCCAAAAGATATTGCGCGCTAGTTATTTCTGGCCTTCGTTATTTAAAGATTGCATTCTAGCTATCCGAAAATGCCACAATTGTCAATTTTTTTATCGTAAGATGCGTGCACCACCAGCTCCTCTTCACCCAATAATTGTTGTCAGTCCCTTTGCAAAATGGGACATTGACTTCATTACATGTAACCCTCACTCGGCCTGGGGGCATGGGTATATTATTCTTGCAGTGGATTATTTTACCAAATGGGTCGAGGCGATGCCTACATTTGCGGTAGATGACAAAAATGCAGCTACTTTTGTATTCAATCACGTGATTGCTCGATTTGGTGTACCCCAAGCTATCATTACTGATCATGAGAGCCATTTTCAAAACATTATGATGACCGAACTTTTCGATTACCTTGGCCTGCGCCATGATAGTTCTACACCATATTACCCACAGGCTAATGGTCAAGTTGAAGCTGTAAATAAAGTCTTAACTACTATTATTAAAAGAATAATCGGAATTCATAAATCGAATTGGCATACTATGCTTTTCTTAGCACTTTGGGTATATCGAACTTCAGCAAAAACTTCAACAGGTTTCACCCCTTTTCAGCTAGTTTATGGTTTAGAAGCTGTGTTACCGATTGAATGTGAAATAACGTCACTCAAATTAGCCATAGAATTATCACCAGCTACCTCTGAAGAGGAAAAACGCTTTTTATACTTAGCTCAACTAGATGAGACTCGACATATCGCTGCATTAGCTATTGAGGCTCATAAAAAACGAATGAAAGCTCAGTATGATAGGAATGTTACACCTCGTATTTTTTCAGAAGGTGACCTAGTATTGGTATACGACCAAGCTAATGATAATCTAGGAGCTGGGAAATTCGAACCCATGTGGAAGGATCCTTATATTGTCAAGTGAGTGCTTGCAAAGGGGCCTATGAATTGACTGATTATGACGGGGCCTCTTTAGACAAACCCAGAAATTGGCTTTATCTGAAGAGATATTATGCTTGAATCTTGTGTGGAAATCCTATTTGTATATTAGTTCTTTTCGTAGCTAGTTTCCTTAGATTAGAAGAGTGTGTCTAGTTTAAGTTTGTTTTTTATCCCTGCTTATCTGGATTACTCTTGATATTGCAGATGTCGACATCCCTTCAAACGTATATTGGTTTTGTCGATGGTGCTTGTCGTAGTACATGGAACATTTCTTCCGCAGCCTAGGTTATTTATTCACCCGCTGATGAGTTAATATCTGTGCATGGGGTAAGCCTCAGTCAAACAACGAATAATATTTCCTAATATAGTGGAGTGATTGAGTTATTATCTGAATCCATTTCATTTGGAATTCGACGTTTGATTGTTAGGTTAGATTCTAAACTCATTGTATTACACCTAAATTGAGTATATGCAATTAAAAACCCAGTATTGTTAAGATTATTTTTGAAGGTACGTCTCTTGGAACGAGAGTTTGATTATATTGAATATCAACACATTCCGAGAAATTTAAACACATTAGCTGATACATTAGCTACTAGTGTTATAAACAGACATTTGCAACATCAAAAGCAGTAATTCAAAACAACATTCCATAAACATGTTGAAAAAATAGCCGGAAATAGTATAAATATCATAGAGTAGAGTAATGTTTTCAAAAATATTACATCGTCCTTGATTATAGGTTTAAAACACCTTATAATTGGCAAAAAATAGTGATACAAAAAAACAAAATGTCATAGTCTGCACAATCATCCACTATCCGTGGTGATGATCATGATAGTATACAACAGCTCGTGCTACCCTGTTCAGGAATCTCCTGAACTGACCAGGAACGCCAATGACATATCTCTGGAGACGGAGAGGGACATCGTCTATCGAAGTCTAAGGAATATCCAAAGTCAACCACTCTAGGAATCAAATGAATAGCATGATCATGATCACGAATAGGTGGGAGTCCTTTTGGAGTTTCAAAAACCTAAGAATGATTGTCCAAGACTTTTTGGAGATCTGCAGAAATAGATGATTTTGATGTTGGAACTTCTAGTGAGCATAATTGTGCAATTATGCCTCGTTGTTCTTTCTTTAGAAGCTTTGTCGTGACATTAGAGCTTATTATCTTTCCTGGCTTCCCTGCAATACCCCATAATTCAACTTCCTTTCCTTCTGAAAAAAATTTCAAGAAAAGTTCTTGAAAATTAAAAGCTACCATCCACAAAGATTGTAACCATTGTACTCCTAGTACAACATCAGCACCTCCCATAGGAATGGAAAGCATTGGACTAGTCAATACATATTCCCCCATGGTTAGCTTGATATTATGGCATTTTCCGGAGCAATTTATAGTTCCTCCATTTGCAACCATCACTTGACATTCTGGTGCTGGGTATAGGAAACAATTTAATTCCTTGGCTACCTTACAATGAATAAAATTATGGGTGCTACCTGAATCAATCAACACTATTACCTTTCTCTTCTTGATTTGTCCTTTCATCTTGAGAGTTTGAGGAGTGGTAATTCCTGCCAGTGCATTACACGATATGGTTGGATTCATTTCTTCCTCTTCTGGGGCTGGTTCCTGGTGTATATCCTCTTCTTGTTCATTTTCTTCTTCCTCTTCACAATTTATGTAAAATAATTTCTTCTCAGCACACTTATGACCTTTAGTGTATTTGCTATCACAACTGTAGCAAAGCCCTTTTGCTCTTTTTTCTTCCAATTGTTGTGGTGTCAACCTTGTAGGTTGTGGAAATCTAGGAGTAGCAACACTTTCCTCTTTATAGAAGTGAGTGGTAGGCTTCCTTGTCGCCATAATTTTACATTCAATTTTTCTTGCCAACCTGAATGCCTTCTCCAATGAATCAGGTTCCAAAATGCAAACTTCATGTTGGATGTTATCTTTTAAAGTACCTATGAAGAGATCAATCCTGTGTTCCTCTGGAATATCAGTTACCCTTATATTCAATTTTTGGAAGTCCTCAATGTGCTCCCACATTAAACCCTTTTGTTTGAGATTTATCAATTGGCTAAAGAAGGTGTTGCTCTTTGTATCCTCATAATGTGCTATCATTTCCTTCATAAAAATTGACTAAGTGACATTTTTTTTACGAGAGCAAAGCCATCGATACCATACAAATGTATTTTGTTCTAAATGTAAAGTTGCAATGCGTACCTTTTGTGTGTTTTGCACATTATGGAGATCAAAATATTGCTCCATCTGTAGTATCCATGTTACAGGATCCTTTCCATCAAACTTCCTCATATCCATTTTTGGAATATGGTGGTTTTTCCCTCCAACAATAGAGTTTATGAAATCACGATTAACATTTATTTTTTTCTCATCATGAGTTTCCTCTATTATCTTTTCACCATTAGGAAACATTTCTTGTATCAACTTTGCCAAACCTTCGATGTCTACTTTTAGATCCTTCTTCATGTTTTCCATGTTGTCTTTCATTTTTTCATCGATCTTAGCTTCCATGTCATCCATCTTAGCTTCCATGCTCACTTCCATGCCATATCCATCTTAGCTTCCAAACCATTCATCTTAGCTTCCACGCCTTTCTTCAAAACTTCCATTTCATTTTTTGTCGTTCTTCATGAGCGAAATTTGTTGCACTCGCTCTTGTAATTTTGATATGTCATGTTGCCATTCTTCGTCTTCATGAGTCATAGTAGAGCCTTCTAAAGGCTTAATGGGTGTTGAATTCTTTTTAGGGGCCATTTTAGAATCCAATACTGATATCTATTCTACAATATGCCCTTGGAATCAATATGCCACGTGTCATTGTTTCCTCCTTTGGCTCTGAAATTTATAGACTGAAAACTACAGTTTGTGTACTTGCGGCCACTTTTTACGGCATTCCAATCCGAAGCTCAGAGAGAGAGCTATGAATATTTTCCCACGATCACCTCTTTGAGATGAAATTTAGAAGCCTCAAAAAGCCCTATCTTCCACAAATCATATCTCTGAAAATATTGCGAACCAATATCTGAACTTTTGCGGCGTTGTTCCTTAGGATTTTGGCTTCGCACCCTAAAAATTTCAGCTTCTGAAACTTTGTAGAAAAAATGTTATTACGAAAATACCGCGATGACATGTTTAGGTTAAATTCAGGAGCCTGCAAAATTACCTAACTTGCACAGATCACATCTCCGAAAATATTGGGAACCAAGCTCTGAAATTTTGCGATGATGTTCCTCAGGATTTTGGCTTTGCACTCTAAAAATTTCAGATTCTGAACCTTCGTAGAAAAAACATTATAACGAAAATGCCACGCTAACCTGTTTGGAGCAGCGAAACCCTAGAATCTCAAAGCTCTGATACCAAATGTTGTGAAACCAGCTCCAAAAAGAGAAGAAAAGAGATATAAATGCCTTAGAAATAAGCCACTTCGAGGGGGCAACCTCCAACACATTACATGAATGAACAATTCTTGGATGATTCAAATTACAAAACCTCCTTTCTATATATAAGAGTCCATGGGGCCACAATGTAATCCTAGTGGGACCACAATGTAATCCTAGCCGACCGAACAATAATAATTTAAGGGTACAATAATAACAATATGGGGGTTACAAGGGTACAATAATAACAATAAGGGGGTTACACTAACAACAATATGGGACTATAATAGTAATATAGGGACCTATCAATGAAATATAATTTTGTTTATTTTTCACTTTTTAAAGGTTGTTTTCCAAATTATTTTTATTAATCATAAACAGGTATGTTTAATTTTTTGAGTTTTTTGTGCAGAATACAGGATTTTTTGGGTAAAATGATCATTTTTGACAAAGGAGTACACTTTTTATCCCTTTTTCAAACTCGTTAAAAAATTATGAAAAAGCGAAAATTTGAGTTCTCTTTTAAGCCCTTTTCAGACTCTTTAAATATGAAAAGATTGCCGCGTACTTGACTATTCAAACTCGTTAAATAAAATGAATAGTCATCCTTTCAGTATAAGTTTACCCCTTTTCTGAACTGAAATGGACTATTTACAAAAAAGGTATACATTGACTAAACATGGTTAATAGAGTTCTCTCCTGTATTATTTTATTCTTTATCGGGCTTGAGAGACTAAATTTATGAAAAAGTACACCCACAGAGTTTCCTTAAGTTTTTCTTCTAACTCCCTAAAATTGAAAAACACTGAGTTTCTCCTATACTGGACTCGTTAAAATTTAAACAGTAAAGGACATATAAATTACAAACAGGAACGAACCACTCCTTGTTAGGGTTCGATTTTAAAATAAGTTGGACTCATCCGAAGGATGAGCTTATATAACAAGCAAATGTTATTCTCCTCAAGCTTGTCAAAAATAATGAGGTACTTGCCAGAAATGGTGGGGGAAAAAAAAGAAAATGGATCCAATTGTCATACTTTGTTTAAAAGCAATATACCACTCTTGAACACGACACTTTTTGTCACACTTCCACTTGGGTTGGGAAAATCCTTTGCCTATGAGTTAATCAAACCATATTGAAAGTCTTCAGCCAGTTTCTGGGTATTAACTTTAGGTCAATTATCACTAAACCATCTGCAGTGTCGTTATGTTTTCAAGAGGACAGTTCAAACAAACCATTCATCTGCAAACATGTGTCTCCATTCGCGTTGACCATCCCTAAGTTAGTCCTTGCAAAATATTTCTACAAAACTTGATCTAATGGTTTCATGTCGTGGTCTTTCCCACGACGGATCACTTTCTATCGATGACAGCATATCATCTAGGAAGTTGATCTAGAATCCATTAGTACCTTGAAATTTTCATGCCCTAATGGCAGGTTTCTCACCTTCGACGACATATTGCATCATTGATCTTCAATCGAATGATTCCGTGAAGTGTTTGAATTCAAATCATTTATTCACACTTCAGGGATTGTGCTAAGTACTTTGAGAACCATTGTCATTATTGGTGGTTTCTCTCACACTTGTTAACAGTTCACATCATTGACTGGTAATCAAGTGGTTTCTACCATGTTCAACTTCGACACAATCAATCGCATGGATAGAATCGCACTAGTTCGGGTTGCGGAAATCAAGACCTTGGATCTAGTTTCCACCATCCAGGCTGCAAGGAGTTTTATTATTCATTATGTAGTAGAATATTCATGACAGATGGCTGCGTCCATACTGTGTCTACTATTGATGTAATATTAGAATCATTTCTATACCAGAACATTTTAGTTACAGTTTGATTTAGTTAGTTTTTGCTCTTTGTATGGAAATGCCTACCTCATTGATGATATAAATATACATATATGTTTGCATTGAATGTTTTTACAGGTTCCAACCGGAGTCCACAAGAAAATCCTTGGAATGATAAATCACTTCACTCTTCGAATTATCTCAGATTTCGTGCTTTAGGGGGCAATATGTTACACATTATTTTGTCACCATGACATTTTGATGTCTATATGGGTTCATCAATACCTATATAATGCTCCCTTAGAAGTATACAACCCTAAAGTTCCTAAACCAAGTTCTGAATTTGGAGAAAAGCTTGTAAAAAACATAAAATACTTGTACCGCACTTTTCCTTAGTCTTACCTGCGGCACCACACTATTTTTCTCCAAAAATTGCGGAGCCGACCGCACGTTTTCTTCATTAAAACTACGGACCCCTGTAAAAGGTAAAATGAAGGTGAAATTAAATTCTAGAAGCCTAGCTAATCGAATATTCTCCCAGCTGGAAGCTTCTAGAATGCGTTATCCAGTTGAAGCCTAAATCCCTCCATTATCATGAACATTCATCCCTTCATTAAAGGAGCCAATTCCTTGAATTTTGGAACTTAATCCCTTGATAAGGGGACTCTATCCCTTTCATTTTGGAGCTGTAACCACCTTCCTTCTCCTATAAATTGAAGCTTTGGTTCAGTCTCAAGGGTACATGCTCACATATGTAAAACTTCTCTATGCATTTTGTATACACTTAGTACTTGCTTTGTACTTGGTAACTACAATAGAGAAGGGAATTATTGAAGAAACATACTCTTTTCTAACTGCGGGAACAATTACATACTCGTAGTTAGGCTGGTTCGAAGAGTGGAAGGGCTTGTCAGCCCTAAGGAAAACGCTTGTTCCGGACCCCCGGAAGGACCTGTAAAACATCAAGGCAAACGCGGTTGTAAGATTCCTTCTTTTATTTAAAGATAATACAATTGGATCTTGTTTTCTCAATAAGTTATTTATATGTTTACTTGAATGACTTATTTCTTAAATTCCTTGATCATTAAGATAGATTTGTGATTTCTGAATTAGTATATGTTGCAGGAGTTGCTGATCCTCTTCTATGTCTTTGTTTGTAGATCTTAAGAGGTGACTACTTGGAGCAACGGGAAAGAAGAAATCAACTACCATTAGACCACAGGTAGGTGCTTTCTTCATCATAGAAAATTCTAAATCATATGTAATCTAGAGAAAATAGTTTACAAATTGTCCTGTTTGTTTCTAGCTATCCTTGTGATACTAGGGAGATCCTTCTTGTCCGCAAGAACGATTTATCTGCCTAACAGGGAGATGACTCATTTTGTATGGATGATTGCTTAGGGATGGAGTATCCACATGGGAATGATGTTTCCAAATACATTTCAAATCCAATACCTCAAAAGGACCTCTAGATAGCACCTTATTTCCTGCTTGAGTACTCCACGTATTCATTATGATAGCTATTTAGCTAACTTGCATGCTTGGGAGGGGCAATATGGAGATTTATTGATGAGATAGCATCTCATTCCTTGGAGGAGCTTATCATATGTGGATGCTACATTAGGAGGAGGGGAGACTTCTCAGTTCTATCCTTGCAGTTTCTTGAGGACAAGCAACATTTGGGAGGGGAGGACTGTAATATTTAGAAATTAGCTTGCAGTTAATTAGAATATTGATTTCTATTTTTATCACCTAGAAGCTGAATAAATGGGTAAGGAGTCCCATGCATATTAAAAATATGAATAAAATACCTCATTGTGTGAAAAGGGATCAACATAGGAGCTGGATTTTACACCCTCATGTGTGAACAGGGACATTTTCATGTGGACAATGTCAAAATTGACCAAGTCAACAGCGCTAGGATAGGAGGTGGAGATCATCTTGTGAGACAGCACAGAGATAGTGGGAGAAAGATTACTTGGTGGAGGAAACCCTAATGAGTGGGACCCAAAGTAAGAAGGCTTCCATTTGTATAAAAGGAGGGCAAGAAAACCATAGCAATACATTTATGATTATTGATTTGATTTTGTGTATGGTCTGTTTAGACTTTGCATTCCTTTGTTGTTTAGCAGGGTTACTGTGTTGCTTAGCACCGGGTGTTCCCGAGCTAAAATCCCATCTCCTTTCTTGAGAGGCCTCTTGAGGGAGATTGTACTATATATCTCCACATCTAGGCTTGATACCAAGCATCCTCCTTCAGTTACAGCATTAATTCTGCAACAGTATAACATTGTGTTACAGGGTGTTGCAGTTGTTGGGTGTGGAGCCTGATTATCTTGTTTATTTTATATCACAGCATTGGACCCCTGTACCTTAATGGGGCGGAAACGCCGCCTGAAATTAAATGCTGCCTGGGAGGTCCGGGGGGGGTGGCTGCAACTTTATGGATCCCCCCTATGGCGGGGGGTTTCAGGGGTAGCGCCCCCAAAGCTAAAAATAGATGTAAAATTGCCTTGCAAAAGTATAGTAATTTATAGTCAATCTGGGTCGTTCATTAGGCGGATGATCTGATGGTAGAAGTTATGTTTAGTTTAGGGTTTTTTGCCCTAGAAGGCAACCCCTCGCTTGTATGAGGGTATTGTATTGCAGCTGTGTATTGTATGTGTATTCTCGGAGTGAGAAACAGATAGGGAGACTGTGGAGAGAACAGAGGATATTACAGCGGATCTGTTGTAGGTTGTGTCTCTTCATTTTGCTGGATAATAGAAAGGAAGGACTGGATGTTCGGGGTGGACGTAGCCCAAATTGGGTGAACCATGTATATCTGTGTCTCTCTAGTTTTATGTATTTTGTGTGCTTGTGTTTTCCGCATATTTTATGTGTTTCATTGCTTTGTAATATTTAATTTTCTAACAGCAGTGGGGGTTCACAACACCACTTCTTGAGCTTATCTTTCAGACGAGGAAGCTTTCTTTCCTTTGGAGGATCTGTGAGGAAGCCCTTGGAGCATATTTCAAATCTTAGCACTTGGCCAACCCATTTTATTTCACCTACAGCGCAGTATCCCTCAATGAATGCGTTATTTTCAGTGAGCATTTGCAGTGAGGTTTTGCAGATTGTTTGGAGGGTGAGATCTTCAGTGTTAGGATCAGCCTTTCACTTAGAAGATCCATTGGAGGAGTTTTGTTCAGCTTGGGCATCATATTCATCCATCTCCATCCAGTTCTTGAGTTGCATCTCCTACCCAGTCTAGGACTATAACTCCGACATTTTTTCATTTTTGCATATTTCAGGAAATCCTTCTAGGATTGTCTTGGAATTGTCTTTAGGGGTTTATATCTGTGCTCCCCACATTGTATGAGTTGTATATTTCCATATCTATGTATTGACATACTCCAACAACAGTTATCTCTAATAAAACTGCGTTGTCATAGCCTTGGGCATTTTCTGTGTAGCAGTGTACTTCATTTTTCATGTATATGTTTCTTGAGGCTTGTTCTGCCTAGCTTGAGTGATTATTTCCTCAAGATCTTGTACACATTTTGCTGCTGTAACATTAATAATATGGATATGTGTTCTTCTTAAATTTTATGAGTTATTTTATCACTACTACTCCAGTTTTGTGTTCATGTATTGCTGCATTCCCCATTTGGGATATTACAGCTAAGGCTCAACCACTACACCAAAAGATCGGTCAAGTAGTGAGGGCAGCAACCCAGGGTGTTAAGGGTGGGTCTTAAACTCCACTGGAGCATCTGAGGGAAGGGACCCTTTCGTAGTACCCCTCATTACGCAGACCCCGGACATGTGGCTATGGGCCCTACCTACACACGGGACATTACAGCCCACCACGCTCTGCGAGTCATGACCTTGAGACCTCGGCTATGATACCACTAAGGCCCAACCAATACACCAAAAGATCGGTCTAGTAGTGAGGGCAACAACCCAGGGTGTTAAGGGTGGATCTTAAACCCCACTGGAGCATCTGAGGGTGGGGACCCTTGCGCAATACCCCTCATTACGCAGACCCCAGACACGTGGCTACGGGCCCTACTTGCACATGGGACATTACATAAAAAAATTTAGTCTGTGTTTGTATGCATTGAAATTTGACATGGTTATAGTAGATGCATGAATTGACGATATGGGATGGTTTTGACACTCAAATACGACTCACATAAAGAATGTGAAAATCAAACGAAAAAATTATAACATATATGGATGTAAAGGAGATGAAATTATTTATTACTTTTTACTAGTTGCAGGCTTATTGGCGCTAATTTTCCTTCCTTCTTGTATGGAAAGTCATGAGGCTAGTCAGTCCTGATCTGATGGCAACCCTATATTGACAGGAAAAGCTCTAAGGTAATACTATGAGCTATGATGTAAGATCTATGTCATACTGCTCAAGTCCAATCAAAATATTCAATAGAAAGGCTCCTCAATCTAGGCTTGCTAGGGGTTAATATATCATTATAGAACAAGCCTATAAGGAATTTTGTTCAAGTCTTCCTCTCCTAGGCGTCTTCTTCTAAATGGCACATAGAACTATATATATGCACTTGTCCCATCAATATATCCATAAGATGCATTTCAAACATGCCTTACAGTGAACCGTTATTTCCATTTTAAGGATAACGATATCTTCTTTCAAAAGCTTGATACTTCTTATAATATTGTCTGTAGTCGAAGCTTCCAAGTGTTGAGAATTTCTAGAGCTAGTGATTAATTCATATTCTCTTCTTGATAATTACTTGTGAGCTTACTTGAGTTACATATGTCTTCTCTTACTTAGCTTGTTTATTCTTTCATCAAGTCAATTACCAAAATACAAAAGACACAAAGTTAGGCTCTTCGAGCCAGGGCAAAACCTCTCCCTCTTAGAGAGGAAAACCCACGAGAAATTCTTCTTATATATCCTCAAATTACAAGTACCATGACCAAGACTCAGAACCTTGACCTATGAATGCTTCCAAGACCTTGTCACGTCTTCTTTATCTTCCTCCAACGTTGATCATTCATTTCCGCACCAACACTAAAACTTTCACTTTGCATAACTCTGAAGCCTCTTCACTTGAGGTGTAATCCTTCCTTTTAAGCACTGTAGAACAGGAAGGTAAATAACAGGTTTACCTTCCTTTCTTTCTCATACTGTAGTATATCCATACTTCTGCCCCTAAAACAATCCACATTTTTGTATAGCACTTATCATAATTTCTTCAATTAGTATCATACTATATAGGTATGCTTCCTTCAATCTGCACTTCCTTCTTCCTTGTCATATGATCCGAATGTATATCAAAATTTACCCTTGCTTGATGTCCACACTTAACCACACTATAAAACTGCCTTTAACTTTATTTATGTTCAGATCTTGTCACACTGTTCACATTTCAGAACTACCTTCAATTTACTGTGATAGCATAGTTCCCTAAAACAGATTCTTAACTTGCTTATGTTATGTTGTGGAGACTTAGAATAATTTCGCATTTTGATGGTCTCTGAAATCCTCATTTTCTTCCACAAGACAGTCTACAACCTTCACTATATAAATCACAGAGTGATCCGCACTGCAGCTCCTGCACTTATCCGTAGTGCAGCCCCTGTACTTATCTGCACTTCAGCTCCTGACATGTCTGAAAAAATTCTATGATTTTTGCGAGGTTTGCTGGGGTATATATAGTGGTTTGCCCCTATATATAAGCTGACATAACATGTGAACCGATGTGACTAATTAGGGAGCCGACATTGTTGTTATGAGGTCAACTTCTCCAGTTGTTTGAAGGCCAACTTGACACATTATTTAGGTTTGTTTACCAGCGATGTATGAGGGCTGAATAATAGCCATTCTTCCACGGTTTATTGGACTAGGTCTTGGAGCATTCCATGAATACTAGGTTCTTTATATACATGACATTAAATACATTTATAAATCAAATATAAACCCTAAATAGACATCAAGAAGAAGTCTATTAAACTAAGATAAAAACTTGGTCACGAAACCCATGAAGCAATCCCAACAAATACACATTTTATTATTTTGACTTCTTTACATAAAATACATAATTACATAGTCAATATGAAGACCGACCTAGTTACACTTTTCAACACTCCCTCTTAACTAAGGAGGTATTCATACATGTACATGGTTACTTTCAAACTAAAGAATCTCATAAGAAGAATCAGATCGGTAATTACATCTGTATAGCATCATATCAACCAGCATTGTCCTCGTGCAAGGCCTTGACTAACAAGCCCCATCTCTCAATGAGACAATGGGCTACAATGTTGGTGAGACACATAAATAATAGACACCATAGTCATTGTCTCTCCAAGGTACATACCCCACCTAGGTGTTCCCAGAGTATGACCTTCTCGGACTATTGTTCTCTTGGGTAGCCAGCTTTCAAAGAATAATGATCCACGACTACTCTTATCTTGAATGCCCTATCTCATTCTCAAAGAGTATCGAATGCCAGATGATTACCCAATCCTCCATTTTGTCTTCTAGGTGGAGACCAGAATGATGTGTCTATCCATTCTCTTCACATGGCCTTCACTAAGACTTATGGTTGTTAGTCCTGGTCTAGTGCATGACACATGTAATAGAGAATCACATACGTCACTCCCTCTTAACATAGGAAGGACATATTTCAAGTTTCTTCCAAGAAAAAAAACTTATCACCAGGCTCCTCATCAACTAGAGTCATGCAGCATCAATCCAGCTACTCATGAAGAGTTCCTCCCCTCGATGTCATGGATTTCGATATTGAGGAATCTTCAACTTTTGGCTTCAAAGGGCACAAATCATCCATCACTTTCAGTCACGAGTCATGTCCACTATCAGAAAGTGATTCATCAGTCTTCCTCATCTGGTCCACCGTTATGCCATGTTGCATTCCTTCAAATCATCGCCAAGGATCATAAATCCTTTCTTGTGATTAGCAGCCCTGAATAAATTCATCCAGATAAACATATACATATGAACTTTTAGAACAAAAGTTAACTTAGTGATGATCTTTCACCATGACATCTTCCTGTAGGCATCGATGTCCTTCATACAGATTGACACATCTCCTAATGATATTTTTTTTCAAGGGTCTTCTTATTTACCAGACTTTTGTCAGACTCTACATATGCTTCCCAAGAGATCTCCAAGTCACATCTTTTGGGCTTCCGGATGATAACTGCCTCTTGACATGGTTGCATTTCATGATCTCTTCCTTTCTACACATTCTCCATTCCCAAGAACTTACAACCTTTCCAGATTCTCATTCATATACAACCACCTCATATTCCATGAGGACATATTATATTGATTTCATCTGTCAGTGCACCGTGAGATCCTTCTTCATAGATCATACTTCTAATAATGGAATTTTATTACCTGCAACCATATGACATGACTTCACAGCATCTAGTGTTAGCATATAAATACATACATACCTCATACCTTTTTCCCTTAAGTCATCCTGTAGCAATTTCTATAGAATGAAGAGCTCCACTCCCTTGGCCTGCTCCATCAATATGTCATCACATCCCAAAATTCAGTTTCCATGATGGCCTTTGATCTTGATGAGTGCTTTCCATTAGTAATGTTATCAGAGAGGTTTTCTGGAGCTGATTCAGCAATAGCTCCTAACATGCTTTTTATCATGATGCTATAATATACATTGCTTCCTATCATACTATTTTACAACCAACAAAAATCACTTAAAGGAGAAGATGATCTCAATCATAGTAGAGATCCCTTGCTTCTAATTTCTTATATTTTTTTGCATCAGGTCCTTCCCTCACATCTGAGATATGGGCTTCTTCCCTTTTCCTCTATTCCTTTTCATATTTAGGAGAATCTCTTCTATAATACCCAAGTTTGTTACATCCAAAGCATCGTACATTATTCATGTTTCTTCTTTTATTCTAAGGACAAAATTTTCTGAATCTTCCTTTCTTCCTGTATGTGGCTGCAAAGGCTTGAATCTCTTCGCTTGGTCTTGTATCAGCTTTGGTTCTCAGTCTTGTTTCATCTATTTTACATAGAGACTATAAATCATTGAATGGTGTGGCTTCTTTCTTCCCGTATAAACTTGAAGTGATGTTTCCCCATTCCTCTGGTAGAGCATTCAACACCACTGTAGGTGTCAAACATTACTTCTCCCAGCTCCTGCAGTTGATCTAAGAGAGATTACTTCTCCTACAGTACTCACAGAGAATAGCTCCACCAATTTCTCATATATTCATTTTGATGATTCTAGATTTGATACATCGGAGATGAGAGAGTGTTTTATGGAATCTGTAAGAATGGGCTCTTATATCTCCCTTGATGTAGTTTCCATGAATTCATTGTCCTTTTCTTCCATGCATGAAAGTTGAAACCCTAACCAGTCTGTTGCTTTCTTTGCAAAGAAGATATTTTTGATAGATTCATATGAAGTCATAAAGATACTTACTTGAGTAGATTCTTTTCTTCTTCTATTAGCTTCCTTGTTAAGGATGATGGTAGGAGCTCCCTCTTAAATTGATCTCAAAGTAGGTGATCTTGGATGCTCGATCATCAAGGATTACTTCAGAATGAAGATGTCTTCAATAATTTTGGGTGGTGATTAATGATGTGTCTTCCAACAATGTATTCAATATCAAGAATCATTGATGTCAAGATTACCTCCTCGATGTGTAGATTCTTTGAATAAGGTTGAAAGTCTTCTTGAGATGGCTTGAGGATTTCCTTGAAAACTGATTTGACTTTTCAATATAGACTTTGAATTTTGCTTTGATGCTTTCTGGAAAACTGAATTTTGATCCTTGAGTGTCTTCTTGTCAAATAGCACTTTGTCTTTAGCATCTTAGCTCTGATACCATGTTGAGAATTTGTAGAGCTAGTGATTAATTAAAATTCTCTTCTTGATAATTACTTGTGAGCTTACTTGAGCTACTTATGTCTTCTCTTAGCTTTTTTAGTATTTCATCAAGTCAATTACCAAAATACAAAAGACACAAAGTTAGGCTCTTCGAGCCAGGGAAAAACCTCTCCCTCTTGGAGAGGAAAACCCACGAGAAATTCTTCTTATAGATCCTCAAATGAAAAGTACCATGACCAAGACTCAGACCCTTGACCTATGAATTCTTCCAAGACCTTGTCACGTCTTCTTTATCTACCTCCAACATTGATCATTCATTTTCGCACCAACACTAAAAATTTCACTTTGCATAACTATGAAGCCTCTTCATTTGAGGTGTAATCCTTCCTTTTAAGCATTGTAGAACAGGAAGGTAAATCACAGGTTTACCTTCCTTTATTTCTCATACTTTAGTATATCCATACTTCTGCCCCAAAAACAATCCACATTTTTGTTATAGCACTTATCATAATTTCTTCAATTAGTATCATACTATATAGGTATGCTTCCTTCAATCCGCACTTCCTTCTTCCTTTTCATATGATTTGAATGTATATCAAACTTTACCCTTGCTTGAATTCTGCACTTAACCACACTATAACACTGCCTTTAACTTTATTTATGTTCAGATCTTGTCACGTTGTTCACATTTCAGAACTACCTGCAATTCACTGTGATAGCATAGTTCCCCAAAACAGATTCTTAACTTGCTTATGTTATGTTGTGGAGACTTAGAACAATTTTGCATTTTGATGGTCTCTGAAATTCGCATTTTCTTCCACAGGACAATCTGCACAACATTATGCCAAACTTTCTACATCTATGAAAAACTATTTTCAAGTGCTGCTCATATGTATTGTAAAAAATAGTGATGTAATCAAGATAGATGACCAAAAAGACATCATTTTCATTGGAAAAAGAAATATCCATTGCTCTCTGAAAATTAGCCCCTGCATTCTTCAATCTGAATGGCATTTTATCATACATGAAGATGCCCCATGGTGTTGTAAAGGTTGTCTTTTCCTTATCAGTTGGATGAACTAAAATATGATTATACCCGGGGTATCCATCCAACAATGAAATTCTAGAAGATCCAACTACCCTTTGTAGAATATGGTCCATCTTTGGGAGTGGGTAATTGTCTTTTAATGACACTTTATTCATATTTTTGAAATCAATGCACAAAAGAATATCTCTTGTCTTCTTTCTCACTGGCAGTAGATTAGAAATCCAATTTTAAAAGCAAAGAGGAACTATAATACCAAAATTAAATAATCTATTTACCTCTTTTTGAATAGAAGGCAGCAACTTGGGATTCATTCTCCTTAACTTCTAGTGAAAAGGTTTATGATCCGGCTTTAATGGAATGGTATGATGAATTATACTCTTATCATACACCTTCAAATCAGAATATTCCCAAGAAAATACATTAGAAAACTGAGACATAAGTGTTGCGTATTTACCTTTCATTTATGCACTCAAATATTTTGAAATTTTTACCATATTTGGCTTTTCCAGAGTGCCAAGATTGAGATCTTCCACTGCCACTTCTATTGGTAGCATGGTCGGTTTTCATGCAACATAATATTGATCGAAAAGCTCTTCCAAAGGTACCAAACCTCTCGGAATGGAGTTATCTTTTAGTTGAAGCACTTGCATCTCTGCTGCATGGAATTTTTTGTCATCTTTATAGCATTGGTTATCCATTTGAGAATTCACAAATTCTTCTTCTGTCTACAAGAATTTTTTGATATGTTTATCATCTTGAAAGACCATCCAATACTGAACATTATCTGGGACAACAGGGTGGTGTTTTACATTTATCTCATACTTCTTATTAGGATACAATGTAATTTTGAACATGCTGGTCGAAGTATGATGCAGGAGCATGAAGCTTAGAGACAAAAGGCTTCATTAATTATTCCAAAAATCCAAAAAAATTACAAGCAAAGGTGTTGGTACCTTTAGCTGTCAATTTACAGTTGTACTAGATAGGGTTGAACTAGTATCTAGGAAGATTGAACGGTTTTAGATTAGATTCATCATATTTAGTCTTCAGTTGATAGATTTAGGGAAGATATTATGTAATTAGGATTTTATATAAATTAGGAGAATTCGATCCTCAAGAAAAGGTCGACTGTTATGTAAAAAACTATAAAATGTAACCTCTGAGAAGGATAAAATCGAATTGGGCCGTAGAAGAATTGATTGAGAGGATTTTTCCTTTGATTTAATAAAATTGCAGAATTTATTTATCTATTGTATGATTGGAAAATTCCCGGAGGGTTTCATCTCTCCGAAAATCCATTGGATTTATACATTCTGTGTAGAATTTGAGTGTGATTAGCTTCTGTGTAAAGGATTCGGAAGAGATTGCAGAACCTCTGTATCTCCAGGGGAAAAAAAAACCTGTAACGATGATAGATCTGTGATTATCGATTTGCAGAGGGAAAAAGGGTTGAGACGGTGTGAGAAGGACAAAACAAAGAACCAGCGGAAATCCGTGGTCAAACGCCATCAAAAATGAAAAATTACAAATCAAGCGGTTTTTGAGAAACAAACCACTATTGGCGCATTGATTTTGGTGTGTGAGTGGTTTTGTTCCAATTGAACGCGATCAAATATAAACGCGACACGTCACGGTGGCAATACCACCGATTTCGCGTTACTTTGGAACCATAAAGTGTCGGGGCTATTGGAATGCGATAGCTATCTAATCATAAATGTCAGAGATCCAACGGTGGTCGCATCGGTAGTTGCGTGGATTTTAACAAAAAAGAGTATGGAACTGACGGATTTGTTCAAAAAGAGCTTTATTAAAGGTTTGAAGTCCGGAACCCATTTCCGAAGGTTTTAACATTGTTTAAAATTAAATTGTTATGTTTTCAAATTATAAAAGGGCTTAGTTTCCGTGTGGGATATCAAAAAGGTCATTTTATTAAAAAAATTAAAACAAATTTAAATAGATTTTGATGACCGAAAGAGGAAATAAAGAGCAGGAACAAGTCCCCCCTGAATTATAAAACATAGTAACAAAATTTGAGCAACTCTCCTTAACGCCTGCACCCAGACTGCCATCAATTGTGGTATCAGAGTCGTCTTCAGAGCATTTTCCAGACACTAAACAAGCTTCCAAAATTCAGAAAAAGAAATCCAACATGGCTCTCATAATTGCTAGAGGAGGTGGTGCTGGTAGAAGAAGAGGTAGACCAGTTGCAAATTCTGAAGTACTAGAGACTATGCAGCAGATTCAAGCTAGATTGGAAGCAATGGAAGCAGGACAACAGAGAGATCCTGAAGATGTCAGTGAACCTGAAGCTAAAGAAGAAGAAGAAGGAAATGTTGAGCTTACTCCTGAGATGAGATTCTTTAAATCAGTTTTAGGATCTACATCCAAACCTAGACTTGAAGTATCAGCTTTTGCAGGAGGATTGAATCCAAAAGAGTTGATAGACTGGATCAATGAAATGAATAAATGCTTTGATTATGAAGAGATGGGTGAAGAAAATAGAGTTAATTTTGTTGTCACAAGGTTGAAAGGACATGCAGCACTTTGGTGGGATGGAGTGCAAGCAGAAAGGAGAGTTGGTAAGCAGCCAATCAAGAATTGGAACAGAATGGTAGCAAAGTTGAGAGGTAAGTTTTTGCCTAGTGATTATCAGCATTCATTATTTAAACAAATGCAGAATCTTAGACAGAGATTAATGACAGTAAAAGAGTACATAGAATAATTTTACAAAGTGAGCACAAGAGCAGGACAAATTCAAGATACAGTAGAGAAGATTTCCAAGTACATGAATGGTCTCGAAATGGAGACTCAAGATGAGATAAGTATATTGTCTCCTAAAACAGTAGAAGAGGCTTACCAGATGGCCTTAAAAGCTGAATAAAAGCTCATAAGGAAGCAATTTTCCAAAGGAAGAGGTAATTTCCGAGGAAGAGGAAGTCAAGGTGGTAGAGGAAGATCTACAGCACCAAGAGATGGAGCTAGCAACAGCTCACCTCAGTATGCACCCACAGAAGGTGATACAAGTGGCAGAAGGAGTCCTTAGAGAGGAAGAGGAGGCAGAAATAGAGGAAGAGAAGTCAGATGCTACAAATGTAACAAATTAGGACATAGAGCCTATGAATGTCCAGAGAATGTGGGGACAAATCATAGAAATGCAATTGTTTCTCAGACTGAAGAAGAAGTAGCAAAGTTGCCTGTAACAGAGAAAGAAATTGTGCCAGAAAAAGGAGAATCTTTGGTGGTTAACAAAGTTTTGTTAAAACAAACAAAGGAAGTTGTTGAACCAACACAGAGAAAGACTTTGTTCAGAAGTGTGTGCAAAGTTCAAGGGAAATGATGTCAATTGGTAGTTGATAGTGGCAGTACAGATAACTTGGTCTCTACAGAGGTGATAGAGAAGTTGAAATTGAAGACAAGGGAACATCCAACACCCTACAAGGTGTCATGGCTTCAGAAGGGGCATCAACTGATAGTAAAGGAACAATGTGAAATAGAATTGCAAATGGGCAGTTACAAAGATAAAATCATGTGTGATGTGCTACCTATGGATGTGTGTCACATATTGCTGGGTAGACCTTGGCAGTATGACAGAGCAGTAGTACATGATGGAAAGAGAAACACTTACAAGTTTTTCAAAGATGGTATGAATCAAACATTGTTACCTATGGAAGAAGAAGATGCATCAAGTAAAAAGTCTGGCCCAAAGGCTTTATTGTTGAGTGGAAAAGAATACTTGCAGCAGATTGAAGATGATGAGGTAAATTTTGCTTTAGTTTGCAAACCTAAGGTAGTATTTACTTCTACTAAAATTTCTGATTTGCCAATTGAAATTATAGAAATGTTGGAGAACTATTGTGATATTATTGTGGATTATTTTCCTGATGAATTACCACCTATAAGAAGAATCAGCCATCAGATAGATTTGATTCCAAGATCAAATTTTCCAAACAAAGCAGATTACAGAATGACTCCTACAGAAAATGAAGAAATAAGAAAGCAAGTACAGGAATTGGTTGACAAAGGTTTCATCAGAGAAAGTTTGAGTCCTTGTGCAGTACCTACAGTATTAAGTCCGAAGAAAGATGGAGGTTGGAGAATGAGCACTGATTCAAGAGAAATTAACAAGATAAAAATAAGGTATAGATTTCCTTTACCTAGAATTGAAGATTTGATGGATTGTTTGAGTGGAGCAATATATTTTTCAAAACTAGATTTGAAAAGTGGGTATCATCAAATTAGGATAAGGGGAGGAGATGAATGGAAAACAACCTTTAAAACAAATGAGGGATTGTATGAATGGATGGTAATGCCTTTTGGTTTATCAAATTCACCTAGTACATTTATGAGGCTTATGAATGAAGTATTAAAGGAATTTATTGGTAAATTTGCAATAGTATATCTGGATGATATATTAATTTACAGCAAAACAAAGGAAGAACACCTGAGACATCTTAATTATGTCTTAAGGAAGTTACATCAAGAGAAGTTACTGGTAAATTTAAATAAATGTTCATTCATGAAAGAAGAATTGGTATATCTAGGTTTTGTTGTTTCTGCTGAAGGATTAAAAATGGATCCAGAGAAGATAAAGGCAATTGTGGAGTGGCCTTCACCTAAAAGTGTTTTTGAGGTAAGAAGTTTTCATGGTCTTGCTAGTTTTTATAGAAAATTCATAAGGAATTTTAGTAAGATCAATGCACCTATTATTGAAACCATAAAGAAGGAAAAACAACCATTTAAGTGGACTGTTGAAGCTGAAAGGAATTTTTAGTTCTTAAAGCAAAAGATAACTGAGAAACCTGTCTTAGTTTTGCATGATTTTAATAAACCATTTCAAGTAAAATGTGATGCCAGTGGGGAAGCTATTGGAGCTATATTAAGTCAAGAAGATAGACCTATAGCATATTTTAGTGAGAAGCTGAATGAGACAAGGAAGAAGTACTCTTCTTATGACAAGGAATTTTATGCAATTATACAGTCATTGAAGAAGTGGAGACATTATTTAATGTCTAAAGAATTTGTGCTATATTTAGATAATCATGCTTTACAGTATATTATGCAACAACCTAAATTGAATCAAAAACATGCAAAATGGGTTGAATATCTTCAAAGTTTTAACTTTTTATTGAAGCATATAAGTGGTCAAGCAAACAAGGTAGCAGATGCCTTGAGTAGAAAAAGCATTCTTGTTCAAGAAAGCCAAATTCAAATGTTAGGTTTTAATTTTCTTAAAGAACTCTATAAGACAGATTTGGATTTCAAAGAAGCATTTGAAGCATGTTGTAATCCTGTTTTGATAGACAGAAGTCAATGGTTAGATTATTTTATGCAAGAGGGTTTATTGTTCAAAAGAAATTAGTTGTGCATACCAAATTGTTCTATGAGAGAAAATTAAATCAGGGAGAAACATAGTGGTGGACTTGCTAGACATTTTGGTGTTCATAAGACTTATGAGCAACTAAGTCATTTTTATTTTTGGAAAAAGATGAGATCTGAAGTGGAAAAGTATGTGAAGAATTGTAAAATTTGTCAATATGCAAAAGGGAAAAGTCAAAATGCAGGTTTGTACATTCCATTACCTATTCCAGACAGACCTTGGGATATGGTAAGTATGGATTTTGTTTTAGGATTGCCTAAGACACAGAGAGGAAATGATGCAATTTATGTTGTAATTGACAAATTTTCAAAAATGGCACATTTTATTCCATGTTATAAAACCAATGATGCTACTCATGTTGCCAATTTGTTTTTCAAGGAGATTGTCAGATTACATATAGAGTCACCAGATTAGTTGGTCATTTTTGGAGGACATTGTGGAAGAAGCTTGGTACTAAACTAAGTTTTAGCTCAGCTTATCACCCTCAGACTAATGGGAAAACTAAAGTAGTGAACAGGAGTTTGGGTAATCTTTTGAGAAGTATTGCAGGAGAACATCGTAAACAATGGGATCATATTTTACCACAGGCAGAGTATGCATATAATGATTCACCTAAAAGAAGTATAGGACAAAGTCCATTCCATATAGTTTATGGAATGCACCCCATAGGAGTATCTGAATTGAGGAACTTGGGAAAAGAAGAAATGAGAAGTGTTGAAGGAGAAGAGTTTGCTTCATAAATTCAAGTAATACATGAACAGGTAAAGCTACAGCTACAAGACAGCAGCATCAAGTACAAAAACAGAGCAGATTTGAGAAAGAGAGAAGTTAATTTTGAAGTTGGTGATTTGGTTTTAGCACACTTAAGAAAAGAAAGATTTCCAAAGAGGAAGTATAACAAGTTAAAATTCAAAAACATAGGACCATGCAGGATATTGAGAAATTTTTCTGCAAATTCTTATGAAATTGAATTACCATCTGATATTGGAATATCTCCAATATTCAATGTTGTTGATTTGTACAGATATGAAAATAGTGGCACAGATGACAGATCAAAAGATAGAGGAAAGATTGACTGGGTAAAACAGTTACCCACAGCAAAGATATTATAGCCAGAGAGGATCTTAGACAAGAAAGTGTTTAAGAAGGCCATAGGATAGGAATATTTTCAATATTTGATCAAGTGGAGGGATCAGCCAATTGAGGATGCTACCTGGATGACAGAAACCATGCTGCAGAAATTGGGCAGTTTTGTGGAAGAGCTCATGGATAGGAGCCCGTGAAGATTTTTGTCCTCAGGAGTCTGATGCAGGAGCATGAGGCTTAGAGACAAAAGGCTTCATTAATTATTCCAAAAATCCAAAAAATTACAAGCAAAGGTGTTGGTACCTTTAGCTGTCAATTTACAGTTGTACTAGATAGGGTTGAACTAGTATCTAGGAAGATTAAACAGTTTTAGATTAGATTCAGCATATTTAGTCTTTAGTTAATAGATTTAGGGAAGATATTATGTAATTTGGATTTTATCTAAATTAGGAGAATTTGATCCTCAAGAAGAGGTCGACTGTTATGTAAAACACTATAAAATGTAACCTCTGAGAAGGAGAAAATCGAATTGGGTCGTAGAAGAATTGATTGAGAGGATTTTGCCTCTGATTTAATAAAATTGCAGAATTTATTTATTTGTTGTATGCTTGGCAAATTCCCGGAGGGTTTCATCTCTCCGAAAATCCATTGGATTTATACATTATTTGTAGAATTTGAGTGTGATTAGCTTCTGTGTAAAGGATTCGGAAGAGATTGCAGAACCTCTGTATCTCCAGAAAAAAAAAAACCCCTGTAGCGATGATAGATCTATGATTGTTGATTTGTAGAGGGAAAAAGGGTTGAGACAATGTGAGAAGGACAAAACAAAGAACCAGTGGAAATTCGTGGTCAAACGCCATCAAAAATGAAAAATTATAGATCAAGCGGTTTTTGAGTAACAAACCACTGTTGTTGCACTACTTTTGGCGTGCGAGTGGTTTGTTCAAATTGAACGCGATCAAATAGAAACGGGACACGTCACGGTGGCAATACCGCCGATTTCGCATTACTTTGGAGCCATAAGTGCTGGGGCTATTGGAATGCGATAGCCGTCCGATCATAAATGTGGGAGATCCAATGGTGGTCGCATCGGTAGTTGCGTGGAGTTTAACAAAAAAGAGTATGGAACCGACATATTTGTTCATAAAGAGATTTATTAAAGGTTTGAAGTCCGGAACCCATTTCCGAAGGTTTTAACATTGTTTAAAATTAAATTGTTATGTTTTCAAATTATAAAAGGGCTTAGTTTCCATGTGGGATATCAAAAAGGTCATTTTATTAAAACAATTAAAACAAATTTAAATAGAGTTTGATGACCGAAAGAGGAAATAAAGAGTAGGAACAAGTCCCCCCGAATTAGAAAACATAGTAACAAATTTTGAGCAACTCTCCTTAACGCCTGCACCCAGACTGCCATCAAAGTAGCAAGAGAATCAACAATAAAATTGTTGTATCTTGGTATCAATGACAAAGTGTACTCGGTGATGGTCTTGAGGTTGTCTAGCACTACATTTTGGTAAGCTCACATCCTTGGATTCTTGGCCTGGTATTCCCCTTTGACTTGATTTATTACTAGCTCGGAGTTGCCATACACAGAAATATTCTTGGCACCTAGCTTCTTGAGAATTTTCAGACCGGTTATCAAAGCCTCATACTCAACTTCATTGTTTGAACAGTCGAAAGCCAACTTATAAGAGGACATTTGAACATTGGGAGGAATTTTTATTGAATGATTTATAGGGCTTTGAATCCGCACTCCAATGTCATCCCCTTCTTTTCCCAAAGCTCCATCAAAGTCCATGATCTACAAACTAATTTTTTCATCAGGAACCTGCAAATTAGATGGCTAAACTTTACTTGCTTCTTCAGATAGTTATGCTGTACCAAAATTTTTTGTTTATTTCACTGTTTTATCACTTTTTTGAGGTGATGCGCTTGGTTCCAAACCACTTGACACGTTTTCATAAATTTATGCATTTTCCATTTCTAAAACAGAATTTGAAAATTCAGAATTTTCTATTTTTCTTCAATCAAAACTTCAGAATATGTTGAAAATTCATCATTGAATAAGATAAAGGACTCTAAATATGTATGGACAACATGTATGTGATGATTATTTGTCTTTCCTTGGCTACTGATCATGTACTTCATTTTACTTTCTCAGTATATTTTCCTAAATGGCCCAAAGAAGGGAATGGTAGCATATGAAAAGTTAAGCTATAAGGTAGCTCTTAGGTTCGCTCCCCATGACCGGGAGAGAAACATTCCATATCTAAGAGGGATATCAGCCACAACAACATCCATGAGGACATTCATAGCTGGGATTTTCTCTAATGACGCCACTAGGTCCTTAATGAGGCCAAGAGATTTCACCCTCCCTGAATCAAATGAATAAAGATCATGATAAGTTCTTGTGATATCCAACCCTAATCTGTCTATAATGGCCTTGGGCATGAGATTGTGAGAGGATCCAGAACCAAGCATAGAATTATGGAGGATAAAATCATGGATTTTGAGGCTCAGATAAAATGCAGGGACCTCACTATCTTCTAGATCACCATCAACAACAAGACCAAATAGAACCTCAGGGTGATCATCACTCACATTAACCATGTCGAACATTTGATCCACTCTAAGAAACTTAGCTACTTGAACTTTGTACTGATCATTCTTGATGATTTTAGTTAGAGGAATGGAGACTTTCAATTTGGCAATTTCATTTTCAAGACTAAAAAGAGCAGAATGTTTTTCTACCTCTTTCAATGGTGCATCTTTCCTTTCGGGATAATATTTGTGTAGAGTCTCCTTCTTCTGTCCTCCATATTGGAATTCTTTATCCTTTCTCTTACTGTTGGAGGAAGATTCATTTCCTTTAGCATGATTAGGAACAACAGATCCTTTGTCTTTACTTTGATTTGGAGCAGCAATTTCTTTATGATGAGCATCTACTTGATCATTCTGTTTTTTATGATTGGAGGTTATAGGAACATTCCTACTCCTCAAACCTTACTGTATTTGCACTTGAGAAAGAGCATTCTGATATCCCCTCTGATAATATTTCGTTCGCAATGATAACATTTCATCATTTGACAAGACATATTTCTGATCATCCGGTGCACAAATTTCTGCAAACAATTGATCTTCTTTAGTGAGGAAAATACAATGTTTATTTTCCTCAAATAAATGATTCTCGCTAGAAATTTATTCTTCATCATCTTCATCAGGGACTTTAGTGTCGTTCTATTGAAATGGAGTGTGAATTTTCTACTAAATTTGTGGATCCTAACCCCTCTGTTCCCTTTGCTTGATCATGTACTGAGGTTGTTGATTTTGACCCCTGAAATTGGGATTTCTGATGGAGGTTTCATCTTGTCTATCAGAGATGGAAATTTATCCATCATATTCTCCATGTTCTTGATCAAGGTGTCTAATTTTCCGTCTGATGAAGTAGATGTTTTCTCTTTGATAGTGACTCTTTTCTCCGTCTTGATTTTAGACTTTTTGATGATCAAATTAGCTTCCACGCTCACTTTGTTTCTCTGCATTTCTTCAAGATTTAATTGGTTTATTTCCCTCAACTAATAGGCCATGTTAGGATTGAAACCATCAGGATAATGAAGTAAAGCAAGGCCTGGAGGAGGCTTAATACTCATAGATTTTATTGAATCTAGTTGTAAAGTCTTGCATAGACTCATTGGGATTCCTTTTCAAGGCATTATACTCAGTTAAAATCTATAATGGATTCTTATTCTCTTCTCATTTCACTATAAACAAGTTAATGAGCTGCTATCAAGTACCTATTGAACTAGTTGTGAGAGAGCGAAACCATTTCTTAACCTCTCCAGAGAAACTCTGTGCAATCATGCGCATCTTGGCATCGTCATTGTCAATCTCTTCAAGATATATGAAATCAATCACTTTGGAAATGTGTTGATAAGCAGTAACTGTTGATGTTCCCTCAAAAAGAGGAAGTATAACCATAGTTATGAGGTAGTGCAGTGAGTTGTAGCAGTAGGATCAACAGAGAAAATCTTGCCATGACTAATGGAGGAGGAGGTGGAGGTGCTGATGGAGTGAAAACTTGCAGAGGTAATGATGGAATGAAAGGAAGGGTCGATGATGTAGTAGTATGAGAAGTGTAATGACAGGCAGTGAAGAAAAGCATGTTGTTGATATTGGAAAAAAGATATTTCAGAAGTTTCTTGAAACTTATCCACCAAGCCTTTGAGTTTGTAGAAATTAGACCACACTTCACTATCAAATTATGAAATAAAAGACTCAAAAAATGGTGAAAAGGTCTTGAAATCTAAAGGATCAAAGATAGCTTCTGAAATAAAGGTTTCAGAGTTAGTCCTAAACACATATCTTTCAAGTTTTGAAATATAGAACAAATCTTCTAAAGCAAATCTCGTAGGAAAGGAATTTGATTTGACAAGTGGAGGAATATCTCTTCTAACCTTCTGAGACTTGGTTTTATGCTTTCTTAAAAGATTCTCAGGGTCACTCACAATTGGTGAGGGATTTGGGTCTGGATTTGAAATAGTATGTCTTTTAGGAGCCAACTTAGGATAGGAATTTTGTACTTTGGCTCAGATTTAAGGGTTCAACCTATTTCGAATGCTAGAGTTTGTCACCTACAAGTCTATCTTTCAGAGGATTAAAGAAATATTCCCAAGGAAGGTTTAACAATCTCTCCCCAACAGCAACGCCAAAAATTTTATCAGCCTCCCCAACTTCCCAAGGCTGAAAATGGGATTGAAGAAAGGTAACCACATACCAGGCTTTAGGTCAAGTAGCTAGCCCTACCAGGACCAGAGAGGGATCTCTCATTGTCACTTTTTCAACCAAAGGAATCGCTGAGTATATAATAATCTTAAGTTAGGTATGTAAGCTCAGTAAATAGGATTTTTTTTTATGTTTTAAGTGTTGGATAGAAAGGTCAGTGAGAAGGCTAGGTGTAGGGTTTTTAGGTCTAAATTCCAAGGTCAATTTGTAGAGAATATGTGAGGCTAGATAGGTAGCTTTAAAGCATGCTTAATAGGTCATAGAGTATAGGATGAATTGTTATAGATTCTAAATGAGCACTGAGGTGAATTAATTCATATAGAAGAACATATACATAACATGTAAACCTTGTCTAAAACATAGCATGAACAAACATGATTTCTACTCATAAACTTATAAGATAAACATATGGAAATATGTATCTGAAAGAAGAATATATATCATTTAGCATGAATAGATAAACATATATAAGAAGAAAAAATTCTCAAATGCATACCACAAGATTCTCAACACAAGTTCTGCAAATATGTATCTGATTTCATTCCAAAATGTTGATTACAAAAGATCCATTGCAAAATAAGACTATCCAACCGAAAAAAAGACTAAAGAGAGCCTAGTCATATAAAATATGGACTATGACACCTCATCGGGTCGAAATCCCATCCAAAATGCATCATAAATAGACAAGATGAGTCATTTCCTAGATCCTGTGGAGGTCAGAAACCATTCCCTGAATTTTAGCTATGAACTAGGAGTGTTTGTCCCTTACATCAAATTACATATTCCCTCATGCTAGGAGGAAAAAACCGACTCAATAACTCTAATGAAAAATCACAGGACAACAAAACCTCGAATTTGTGACATTCTGTGAGCTTGACAAGTGTCCTGACGAATCCAATGTTGATTTGAAACATTTTTGACAGAAGTGTAGAAGAATTTTACAAAAGTGTAGAAAACGTTTTCAGGCAATTTTGAGGCACGTTTAGGAGTCCAAATCCAATTTTGAAAGAATGGTAAACTAGCCATATGTGTCTAGTTTCTAGAACATCTTGAATTTTGAAAAATGACCCACAAGAATGCCTCCAAAAAAACATTCTCCCAAGGTTACTCCAAAAGCGTAGTAGAGGCTCCAAAAAGGTGGCAGAAGCATGAAAAATGAGTGTTTTTTTGGATTTTATCCAAAATTAAAGCTTCTCATGCCAAGGGGGTTCCTAATCTCAATATACTCATCAAACTACATCCAACCATGTAAATAAATCATCATTTGGATGCCCCCAAAATAAGCGTAACAAAAGTTTGCTATGCTTCTGTGAGGAGGAATTTCCATAATTGTGCAAAAATCACAAAAAATAAGAAAATTCTTCAGAACTTCTCAAAATTAGTTCTATAGCACCTTTGAGTGATGGGATAAACAGCCAAGGAAGCTTAATCCAACAAGTCCAAGTTATCCTTATATTTAAGCTTCATTTTTGCTTCTTTTAACCTTTTCTTCCACTATTTTATCCTTATTTCAGAAATTGTGTTCCTGGTGCGATAATGATTTGCCATGTGTCTTTGGAGTTTATTGTACCTCTTAGCTCTCTTAAAGAGTTTCTATAGATGTTCATTTATCCTTGACAACCAAATTTATCTGTCTTGATTGATCTCCACGGCTATAAGATCATCAAAGCTCTTCATGTGGATGAGCTTACTGTCTTTCTAGCTCCAGCGCCCTTTTGAGGCCTCTTGTTTTTTTCCTCCTTGGTTGTGTTTCAGCCTCCATGTCCTGCATTTAATCAACATCAATAAACTCTTTACCTTTACCTTTTTCTGCCTCTAGGTCTGGCTTGGGGTTGCATTATAACAACTGCTTTACCTTCAATTGAAAATTCTCCTGCTGTAGGAGAGTAATTTGAGAATTAGCAGTGGAGAAAATCCTCCTCAACTCTGTTATTTCCTCTTATTTATTTCTAAATATCTCCTCAGATGATATTATATCCACCTGCTCTGCTACCTCAACCTCCAATAACGTTGGTTCACTATGCTGATGAAAAGGTGTTTCATTTTGATGCATAAGAGGCTCCTCCTATATCTCACTTTGTTCAACAATAGTGTCAAGTATAGTTTCACTTTTGATATACTTGGGCACAAATATATGTTTCTTCCCCTTCTCATAAGTATGAATAAACTCAAAAACCCTAAGAGCCTCTGAAAACTGAGTTGGCATGCTAGAAGAGCCAACCTCCATTGGTTGTGTTGATGATGTACTATGCAAGATAGGAGGGCTAGTGGTAGGTGTTGTTGCTAATATTTCTATGAAGGTTTCCCAAGTCATGTTGAGGGAGGAAAGGTGATGCAATAAAATGAGCTTGATCAGACCATGATGAAAAATACTAGGGTGAGGATCTTTTTTTCTGCTCTAAACCTTCTCGTTTATCTTAATCAAACTCCTATATAGGTAATGTGACAAATCAGTGTTTTGACAGAGGTGAAATGCATCAACAACCTAATATGTTACCTATACAACCTGGAAAATCTTCCTTGACATGTGAAATAATTCATTATTAACATCATCAAAGGGGCATATTTATTTCTAAGGTGCCTGAAATGGAAGAGGTAATATGGTTCCTCTCTAGCATGAGGCTTGAGAAATTGTTTGTAATTTTCAATGCCTAAATCCATGCCCTTGAACCACTTCTCTCCATGACAAGGAATATATGTTGCTGAAGAAATTAGGTCTTCTGATGGGTTAATATCTACACCTTATATATTTCTATAGGCACGAACCTAGTATTACAAATATTTTAGGCACCAACCTAATGGAGACACCAATTTCCTTAGCTTAGGACCAACTCAACAAGATATTGTGTAGACATCATTCTACTAGAGACACCAATCTCCTTGGCTAAGAACCAACTTAGAAAGAACTGTATAGGAACCATCCTAAGGTATTCATACAAAAATAATTTCTTAATTTACCTACATTCTTCATACTTCATGCATTTCACAACATTATCATACCCTTAACTTTCATTCTGCAATGCCTCTCTTTGATTCCAACCCTAGGCAGCTTCAAAACCTAGTCAAATTTAACCTTCATTCCCTAGCGAACCTCATAACATCCCAAAAATATAATCCTATAATATTGAAATTCATAGCATCACAACCCCAAAATATTTCACTTCGTAGCATCGTAGACCTTAATCCTTTATAGTGCACCTTTAACACTCCAAAACAAACCCCTTAAACTCCTATGATGCACCTTTAAATCCCAAGAATACTCCCCAACTCCTCTTGCACAACTCAAATATTTTTTACACACTTGTACTTGATATTCTTGCTTGGAAATGCTTCAAATTCACTCATATATCCTTTATTTATAATGTTTACAAATTCACTTATGGGACTAGCTTATAAAACTAGCTAAGCAGACCTTCCACCTTAATATAATCTTTCATATCTCCTCATTACTGTGGAGTTAGAGGGAGAACCATATATCATTGGAATGACTTTGGAATAATATTATCTACCATACATCCTATGTTCCCATTTGGGCTAGGTATTTTGAGTAAAAAGGCCTTCAAAAATAGGGTATCCAAACTGGGCATCCAAAGTCAAAAATCAATATTTCCAACAATCTCCATCTAGTGATCTTTATAATGGACATCTATAGTCTCCCCCTATATTTGACATCAATGAAAAAAATATTTATAATATGAATATGTTACCATTTCTTTCACCTTCTCGCATGTTTGGACCAGCTAGATTCTCAATCTAACTTTCTCAACCTTATTCTTGATCCTCATAAATAGATATTCCTCCTCCATATTTTCCCATTTTTGATGCATAAGGAAAGGGGAATCCTTTCCCCCCTTCATATATGTATTAATGGATAAAGGCCATATCTTATCTCTCAAAGTAGTCATGGAAGTAAGAAAAAGAAAGGACTGGGTTAATTAGTGAGAATCTTGTAGCTTTGCAACACCAAATTTCTGATGACACATTGTTGATGGGAGTACATATAGGTCGAGTGACTTGGGCCTTCAAGCAAGTCCTTTCTAACTTCATGGAGGCTTCTATCACTTATGTTAATCAATTTAAGTTACAAATTTTCTCAATACATCTCTTGATGCTTAAGTTAATGTTTCCATAATTCCAGATTTTGAAAGGAGCTCACTTCCGTCCAAATACTTGAGTCCCCCCTTGGTGGAAAATTCCATTTGCAATGCCTCTTAGCAGGAACTACTCTCTAAGTTAGAGAATACATTGGCCAGTATAAATTTTCATTTTATTAACATTTAAATTCATGTTAGATCTGAGACATTTGTGATCCATAAAGTAGATAAATGTCTTTTCGGATTAATCACATCATTAGGATTTGGTATGTTGTGATTAATCTGAAAAGTCATTTATCTAATTTAAATTAATCTTTTCCTTCTTAGTTATGTTAGGATATTCCGACACAGAGGAAATAGTTAAGAATAACTGAGTCTAGTGTAGAGTTAGGTAAAGTGTGAGTCTTTACCATGTACATTTGTAACTTATAATCCGACGGTCACGATTTGTAGTGATTCGATGGTTATCTCTCACCTCGGTATTAACGGCACTTGATCCGTAGCTTAACACCCGATTGGTCCATGATCTCTATTTAAAGAGCATGGAGGGTCATTTTTCCGGTAACCATTTATGAGAGAAACATAAGTAATTTTTCTTTTATATTAATAAATTCCCTGAACTGGCCGCGTTGGCTCAGGGTGTGCATTGTTTCCCTCTTTGAGGGTTTTAAACATGTGATTATACTGGTGTACTTATTTGTGATCTATTTCTGAGCGGTGACCTTTGGTTCTTGATCTACGAAACTTACCCTGTAAATTCCTACATGGTATTAGAGCTACTTTGAGGGTTGCGTCTGTTGTTGATCAAGATCTGAAGCCGGTTTGACTGCATGTGAATGTCGTTTTGTAGATCTACTATTTCTGAACATTTTTGGACTTGGAGAACTGCTCGATTGTGTCTGGAGCATCTGTTATAGTGAGGAACACCTTTCGTTTCATGCGAAAAGGTTTCCGGCTGCCCAAGTTATGTCAGTTTAGATCTGGAGGTATAAAGCATCTATTTTGTAGTTATATTTGTTAATAGTTCTGCTTATTTCAGTTTTTTTATGTATTAAGGTTTTATTTATTTCCCAGATCTATACCCTCTTCTCTGTGTATGCTCTTTGTTGTGCGCTCCGTGCAATCTCGGCAAATCGGAAACAAGAAAAAGGGATTTTTTTTGCTAAGTATGCTCTTTCCCCGCGTCTTTGTGCAATCTCGGGAAATCAGAAATAGTGAAAAAAGTGATAGTTGCCAGTAAGGCTAACCGAGAATCTAACATTCTTCCATAAGGCTTTGCATTTCATTGTTTTTTTCTCATTTTTTGTGTTTTTTGTGCAGGAAAAGGCACACACACCGAATGATAATAATAATAATAATACTAGTGAAAAAAGTGATAGTTAACGGTAAGGCTAACCGAGATTCTAACATTCTTCCGTAAGGCTTTGCATTTCGTTTTTTTTGCTCGTTTTTTTGTTTTTTGTGCAAGAAAAGGCACGCACACCGAAGGATAATAATAATAATAATAATCCCCCCTTCCTCCTTTCTAAAATAACATGATCCTTTTACTATCTCACTTGGTGAGGGATTAGTTTATGAGAATAGAGGTCTCAGGTTCAAGTCTCATTCTCAAGCTTCTTTTGTAAAAAAAATTTGTTCAAAGGGGCGGAATTTTTTTTAAAAAGCCGCACTTCATCCCGTTCCTATAACTATTCGGCATCTACAACTCTGTTTTTTCAAAAGGCATAACTTCTTCATCTGGAAGACGTTTTTTGAGCCGTTTTTTTGAAATGGCCTAATTTTTCGAGATCTTTCCATTGAAGCAGTTTTTTCAGCTTTTCTTAGCTTCATTTAAAAATAAATAAATAAAATAGAAAGTGCATGCCCGGTTATTCTTAACAGCACCAATTATTTCCAATGGCTACTTTACATGGTAGATATACTTAGAAGTAAAGGACTTTATAGAATAGCCACAGGTCAAGAAACTAAACCTTCCAATGATGATAAAGTTCCTAAATGGGAAAATAGACAAGATCAAGCACGAGGGTTGATATGAATGTTCATTTCTCAATATCTTCGATTTCACATACTTGACATTGACACCCCTGATAAAGCCCTGGAAAAGCTAAATTCTGTTTTTGGCATTCAAATTCAAATAAGGGCCCACCAGCTTGAAAATGAGTTGCTTACTTTGGATCCTAATAATTTCTCCTCTATTGAAGACTTTTTGTTGAAATTCAAGACCCTTAGACTTCTTTTAGAAGAGTGTAAGGTCAAAAAGGAAGATGGTAGCCTCATATATTACATTCTTGCTAAGCTTGGTCCTGCATACTCTGTATTTGTTTCCGCCTTCCATTCCACCAGAGAAGCCATCATTTCTTCAGGAACCACCTACAAGAATCCCTCTTTTGATGCCTTTTGTGATTCTTTGATAAGAGAACAGGAAAAAATTTTACACCTCGGTCTTATCACTGCTGGAAACGCTTCTAAGAAAGCCTTAGCAGCCCAACAACAACCATATCAAAAGAATCTCAAGAAGCAATATCCTAAAAAATATGGTCCTAAACCAAACAAGGGCCTTAAGCAATTTCAGCCACAAACTAAAAAATCAAATCACCAAAATAAAAAGGCAAATCAAAACAAAGGGAAGAAGACAGATAGACATTGCAACTTTTGCAATCGTGATGGCCATATAGAGTCCAAATGTTTTAAGAAGATGGAAGCCTTAGAAGCAGCAATGAAGAAGCACAACATCAATTTGGAGCACTCTTCCCCTTCATCTTCAGGCATGGCACTTTCTGCTTGTGGTTGTCAAGCATCAAAATCTGGTTATCCGTTAAATGTATCTTCCTCTTCTCCTTCCCATGAGTGGATCATTGATTCTGGAGCTTCTTACCACATGGCTAAAAATAAATCCATGTTTTCTTCTTTAAATGATTGTAACACCAAACATATTTATGTTGGTGATGATAGATCTCTTAGTGTTGTAGGATCTGGAACCATTCATCTAGATAATTGTCAGTTTAATGATGTACTATGTGTTCCTACCTTGTCATGCAACCTTTTATCTGTTTATCAGATAACTCATTCAGGTGAAGGGAAAATAGTAGAATTCTCACCTCATGATGTTGTAATCAAGGACCTCAAAGATCCTAAACATATTTTAGCTACTGGCATTGTTGATGATTCCACAAGGTTGTATAAGTTTGACAACTTTGGGTCATCATCTCTTCCCTCCATTTTTGTTGCTCATAATGATGATGTGAGCAAACTTTGGCATGAGTGATTTGGTCACTTAAACTATCACTCTCTTCAAACTCTATGTAAGGAAAATATGGTGACGAGTCTTCCTATGGTATCTTGTCGAGATGGTGTTTGCTCCAGATGTGTACTCGGAAAACATCATCGGGATAGTTTTGACAAACGTGCCTCTTGGCATGCTTCAGCCCCTTTGCAGCTTGTGCACAGTGATTTATGTGGTCCACTTCCTATTGTTTCTTTCTTTGGTTGCAAGTACTTCTTAACCTTCATTGATGATTTTTCCAGACGCACTTGGGTATATTTCTTAAAACTCAAGAGTGAATTTTTCAACATGTTCTTGGCCTTTAAGGCCTTTGTTGAGGAAAAATCTGGACATCAAATTCTTAAGTTAAGATCAGAAAATGGCGGAGAATATGTTAACAACAAATTCATCAACTTCTGCACTTAGCATGGCATTCAATTGCAACATATTGTTCCATATACTCCACAACAAAATGGTGTAGCTAAAAGGAAGAATCACACCTTAAAAGAAAAGGCTAATTGTATGCTTCAATCTAAAGGACTTGGTCTCAATTTTTGGGCAGAAGCCATTAACTGTGAAAATTACATAGCAAATCGCACTCCTACTAAGGTTTTAAAGAATATAACTCCAGAAGAAGCTTGGAGCTCAATCAAACCAGATGTAAGTCACTTTCATGTTTTTAGAAGTGATACTTGGGCCCATATTCCAGATGTGAAACATAAAGCCTTAGAACCTAAGAGTGAAAAATGTATTTTTGTTGGATATTCTGAAGATGTCAAAGGATATAGACTTCTTCAACCAAAATCAAAAAATATAATCATTAGAAGAGATGTAAAGTTTGATGAAAATATATCGGCCTGCGAGCCTAGTTTGGTGGGTGTGCCACCTTTGGCCTACAAGCCTGATTCGGCATATGTGCCACATCTCTCTCTCTCTCTTCTATTTTTAATAGCATTCCTTCTAGTTTAGATGATGACAGCGAAGATGAAAATTCTCCTCCAGCTCGTGAAATTGTTCCTTATACTCCACCGCTTCCAAGATGGGTCCGTTCTACTCGGGATGCAGCAGGTTCTCTTGCAGGTGACCCTGCCGATCGACGATGTACACATTCTCAATTCGAAAGAGCTTCTTCCTTATTGGCTCAAGTTCCAGAAAAATTTGATCCAGAAACCTTTGAAGAAGCCTCCAGTCATCCAGATTAGGATGAAGCTATGAATGAAGAGTATCGTTCCTTATTGGCAAACAATACTTGGGATCTTGTTCCTCTTCCAAAAGGAAGAAAACTTGTCAGATGCAGATGGGTTTACAAAACAAAGTTTGGACCAAATGGAAAAGTGGATAGACATAAAGCTCGTCTGGTCGCTAAAGGTTTTTCACAAGTTGAAGGCATTGACTATACTGAAACCTTCTCCCCTATTGCCAAAATGAATTCTATCCACCTTGTTCTTTCCCTTGTTTCCGCCTTTAAATGGGAAGTCCATCAGATGGATGTTAAATCTGCCTTCTTACATGGAGATTTGCATGAAGAAATCTACATGGAACAACCCCCTGGCTTTATCCAAAAAGGTTCCAGCCTTGTTTGTCACCTTAGGAAGTCTCTCTATGGTCTCAAACAAGCTCCTCGGGCTTGGTATGCCAAAATGGATAGATTTCTCTTAGATAATGGCTTTTCTAGGTGTCATTCTAAAAACATTGTCTACACCAAGAAAGTGGGTAATTCCTTCACCATCCTTGTTCTTTATGTTGATGATCTTATCCTTACTGGTAGTGATCCAAACCATATAAACCATGTGAAGTCTAGCCTCAAAAAGAAGTTTGAAATGACAGACTTAGGACACTTGCATTATTTCCTTGGTCTTCAAGTCTTGCAATCCAAGGAAGGGATTACCCTCTCTCAGTCCAAGTATGTATGTGATCTTCTACACCACTTTCACATGGAAGACTGTAAGCCTGCCCCTTCTCCCTTTCAGTCTGGAGTCAAGCTTTCAGTCAACTGTACTACCCCTGAAGTTGATGCTACCTTATACCATCAACTTGTTGGTAAACTTTTGTATTTAACCCATACCCGTCCTAACCTTTCCTTTGTCGTTGGTCTTGTCGCTCGGTCTATGCACCAACCTCATGAAAGTCACTGGAAAGCAGCTAAAAGAATACTTTGATATATTTGAGGTACAGTTCAGTTCGGGATTCTTATAGTGCAGGAGCATCTCCCTTGTTGATTGGTTTCACTGATTCTGATTGGGTTGGTAACCCTGATGATCGGAAGTCCACTGCAGGATATGTATTCACTCTTGGTTCAGGACCTATTACTTGGTCTTGTAAGAAACAAAGTGCCATCTCCCTTTCTTCAACAGAAGCAGAGTATCGTGGTGCAGTTGAAGCCAGCAAGGAAGACATGTGGCTTCGTCAGATCCTGTCTGAATTTGGTCTTCATCAGCAGCATCCAACTACACTTTGGTGTGATAATTAGAGTGTCATTCAGCTATGTAAAGATCTAATTCAGCATCAACATATGAAACACATTGAACTCCACATATACTTCATCAGAAATCTCATTCATGATCGTGTTCTTGAAGTGTAGTATTGTCCAACCAATGATCAGGTAGCCGATATCTTTACAAAGGCTCTCACAGAAGTGAAGTTTACCAAACTTCGATCCATGCTTGGAGTTTAGGAAAGTTGTCATTAAGGGGGGATAGGCTCTAATGCCTTCTTCCTTCTCTTATTGTGTCACTTTTGTAAATCCTTCAATCATATCCCAATTTGTTCTTAAGGGGGGATGTTAGGATATTTAGACACATAGGAAATAGGCTCCTTTTTTGTCACCTTTGTAAATCCTTCAATCCTATCCCAAGTTGTTCTTAAGGGGGGATGTTAGGATATTCCGACACATAGGAAATAGTTAAGAATAACTTAGTCTAGTGTAGAGTTAGGTAAAGTGTGTTTCTTTACCATGTACATTTGTAACTTATAATCCGACGGTCACAATTTGTAGTGATCCGATGGTTATCTCTCACCTCGGTATTAATGGCACTTGATCTGTGGCTTAACACCCAATTGGTCCATGATCTCTATTTAAAGAGCATGGAGGGTTATTTGTCCGGTAACCATTTATGAGAGAAACATATGTAATTTTTCTTTTATATTAATAAATTCCCTGAAGTGGTCGCGTTGGCTCAAGGCATGGACTATTTCCCTCTTTGAGGGTTTTAACCATGTGATTATACTGGTGTACTGATTTGTGATCTATTTGTGAGCGGTGACCTTTGGTTCTTGATCTACGAAACTTACCCTATAAATTCCTACAAGATATGCTTCTTTAGCTTTTCTTAGCTCTAGTTTTCCCAAGTATGTAATGAAATCCATTCATAATTTGCAATGACCCTTCCTTTGGGGTGAAGCCAAAAAAGACAGAAAATGGGCCTTCGTTTCCTAAGATAAAATTTACTGTCTAAAACTAGAACAATGTTTAGGACTATGAGACCCAAAAATCACGAGCTTAATTCTAAAAGCTAAAACTTGGTGGTGTTGGTTTCAAAACAGATCTACACTATCAAGTTATATATTGAGGAGAAAACATAGTCCCAATATTGCAAAGCAAGATATGGTTTGTATGGATGGTCACCATGTACGATTGCCAATATGGAATGCTATGTGGTTGAACAAACAATTTATTCAAAAGCATTATTTATGTGAAGCTTGAAACGGTCATACAATAGTCATCTTGGATTAGAAACAACCAAATTGGATTTATTGCGATAATATGGTATGGTTTTGGGACAAATTTATGATTAATCAAGGAAAAACACAACTATCACACTATTAGGCTCTCTACAACCAAACAGGTGTTAGATATATTGGCTTACTAAGGAGCATTGGGGCATTCTGCTTGTTGATTTTGATTAGAAAAAATTCTAATAGGAGCTCACTAAAAGGAAAATAAAATTTAATGAAAGAGAAAATAAATTACAATGGGGATATCAACCAAGTGGGAACTTTAATCTCAAAGAAGCTTATTGCTTAGTAGTTGGACAATTTGAATTAACCCAAACTAGATATTTGGGAAAAAATTTGGAAGGAAAAATCCAATAAGGGGATTTTGATGTCTATGATGGGTTTCTTAAGGAAAATAGTAAAATAATAGTAAAAATAATGAAAGAAGAGTTATTAATTTTTAAAGGAAAATAAAGAAAACCACAATTTTTTATTGTAATTTCAACATATCTTCTTATAAGTTTACAAAACTTTCCATTCTTGGTACTTGTTGGATGTGTAATTGGATTATGCATCCAATGAGTACCCACTTTGCATAATTTTGAGGAGACTTGTACTGAAAGAGTTGAAAATAAATGAAAAGAAACATGTTTATTTCAAGAAATATGTTTTTTCATATATTTCCAACTTTTCTCAGCATGAATCTGCTCAAAAGTATGCAAAGTGGGTACTTGTTGGATGTGTAATTAGATTCTACATCCAATGAGTACTCACCCAACATACTTTTGAGTAGACCTATGTCAAGAAATGTTGAAAACACATATTAAAAATATATATATTAAAAAAAAAAAAAAAAAAACGTGTTTCTTAAAAGAAACACATATTTTTTCCACGTATTTTCAAATTTTCTTGGCATGGGTCTACTCAAAAGTATGTTGAGTGGGTACTTGTTGGATGTGGAAACCATATTGCATCTAATGAGTGCCCGCACCTAAAATTTGAGTAGACCTATGAGAAGATATGTAAAAAATATGATTAAAAAAAGTAGTTTTTTTTACCTCCAAAAATATTTACTCCTAGGGATGACATTATTAACTTATCTTATTGGTCATTTAAAGTTGATTTTTTTAGTACATTTTTTATTTTGAGGCCCATTTTTAATTCCAAAATTTCCCTAATGGTGGTTGAATGTCTCTTTTTTTATGGTTGTCAATAAAAGGAAGATTTCTCATCTAGCATAACTTAATCCAATGTAGTTTCAAAGTATCATCATATTGTCAGCTCTATAGCATGGAGGAGGAATCTACAAATAATCTTATTTGTACTAGTTTATTTGCAGGTAACCTTTGGAATAAGGGAGAAATGATCTTAAGAAAAATGTGTTGAAAATTCAACAAGAAATGTGTGTCTAATTTAATTTTCCCTTAATTAAATTGGACAATAAATTGTAATATTATCTCATAACCACTTATAATAGTTAACTGAGTGTGATAAACTCAGTTAACTCATGAACTTAGAGTTGAGGGTGGTTGGTGAGGCATGCAGAGCTATTCTATTTGTTTTTTAGTCCAAGTTGCAGTTAGTGCATTAGTTTAATGCGTGAGAAATCAGTTAACTCAATTAATTGAGTTAAAATCAGTTTAACTAGTTGTAACTGTTTGTTGCACTAGTGAGAGGTCAAGTGAATTAAATCATATTTAATTCACATGCAGTGATTTGTCAAGTAACTGATGATTTACTATTAATAGTTGAATGCATGTAAATTCTGATGAAGACCCAGTTGAGACAGAGGTTCAAGGGATGTTAACTATCAGTTGTATTATTAGAAAAATCCTTTCATGCAGTAATACACCCATAGGATTGCCCATGAGCATTGTGTAGTTTTGGAAGGCTGAAATTCCTAAAGAATAGGGATTGCATTCCACATGAATTGTGCAAGAAAGGAAGGTTGTGTTGAGATTCAACAAGATGATGAGCTTAGTGAAAATTAAGCACCTTCACTAAGTGGGGCCCGCAGGCTATTTTTAGGTGTATGTCTATTTTTAGACATGGTGAGCATATTCTATAAGTTGCAGGATGCTATTTGTAGATGGTTGATCAAGTTGTAAAAATAGATGAAATTCTATTTTTAGAATATTGGGCGAAGTCTGTTTATAGATCATCAATCTAAAAATAGATGCATGTCGATTATTATTAGCTCTTAATAATAATCTGACAATAAACATCAACTTATTCTCTTAGAGCACTTTATTTCAGTGAACAAATTTGGCAAATCAATGGGCTGAAGGAGTTGCGCAATTCCTAGGGTTATTGGTGGCTCATGCATGGAGGACTCAGTTAGAACTGAAGCGGCAAAGTTATGACAGAGTTGGAAGAGTAGTTACAGGAGTTGTTATTCAGTTTAACTCAGTTAATGGAGTTAAACTCAGTTGAGCTAGTTGTATCTAGTCTAATTGAAAGATACACTAGTGAGAGTTAAGTGAATTAATTAGTTAATTAATTCACAACTACTAACTCACTAGCAACTGAACAGATATAACAATTAACTACAGTGCATGTCAGTTCTAGTGAAGACCCAGTGGAGAGATACGTGAAAGGGTGAGATGGACTATCCATTGTGACTATAGTGATGCATTCAATGCATCTGACACACATTGGAGTTGCCAATGAGGATTACGCAGTCAAGGCAAGGTCAATTCGAATTCATTCAGGGGTCTTCTTTAGCAGGGATTGCACAGTGGAGGCAGGCTGCTAGGAGGCGAGAAATTGGTGCATAGAGATGCAAATTTCTACATGACAGTGTGCAATGATTCTATATTGTACTGAGAGCTTGATGTAATAATATTTGTATGATATTATTACATGATTCCATTGATATACATAATATATGATAGTTGGGGTTTTTAGCTTTAAGCTTTCCCGTTAAAAAAGTGTGTTATGTGCAATTGAATTTATTCACATGTGTTTGCAATTGAGTTTTAAATTTCCGCAAGTTTAAAAGTGGAAGGATTATGTATTTAGCAAGAAGATAAATATTTTTAGATCAGGAGGATCCGGTAATACATCAGTATTAATAAATTTCTACAGGTTGAGCAGAGGCTGAAAATTGGCTAAGTTTTGGTCGATTTAGTCCGGATCAGTGTGAGACAGTTGTGAGAGTGCAACACTCTTGTGAGAAGAGTGCATTGTAATTGTTTCACGATTCCTTGGTGAATATACAATAGAAGATGGAGGGGTTTTGAGCAGCAAGCTTTCCCCAAGAAAATATATGTGTTGTGAATTGATTTGCTTCTTTCTTTACTTGTTGTGATTAGCGATCGTGTTTATTTTCTGAAATTAATTTGTAGAAGCATTCAATATCTTGCTTTAGCATATCGCATGATCAGATTGAATCCATTGGTATACATATTGTTTGTATAATTTCTACATGGTATTAGAGCACAGGAAATCACTATCGTAGAGAGGAAATTGATTTTGTGTTGAATAGCATTCGAATTTGCAAAAATATTCTTTGGTGCGACAGGCAGATTAAGATGGATTTCAATGGCTTGAGATTGGAATATGCACTCGAGGGTAGTTCTAATTATATTGCATGGAAAGAGAGAATGGAGGTAGTTCTGGAGGAAAACAGGTTCAAAGTATTAATTGATAATGACATTCCCAAGCCCGCAGCAGCAGACGCTGCGCTTCTTGATGTTTGGAAAAAGAAGGTTGCAAAGGCGAGGATGATATTATTAGAGGGAGTTTGAGACCACATTGTCTCAAGTCTCCATGGAAAAGCGACTCCATATGCAATGTGGAAGGCTTTGATAGATCTATTTCAGAGTAGCAGTGACCATAAAAAATTGGCACTGAAAGACAAGCTCAGGAAAATCAAAATGGAGAAAGGCGACACTATTCCGAAATATTTAACCAAGTTCATCCAATGTCGAGATGAGCTTGGGAGTGTCAGAATTACTATAGCGGATGATGACTTGGTGAGCCTAGCTCTTCTAGGCCTTCCTAAGAGTTGGCATAGCTCTCAAGACTATGTCAATGGGAGGGAGAAGTTACAAGATTGGGAGCGAATTTGGTTGGATTTGGTACAAGAATAATTCGGGCAAAATACCAGGGATGGATCCTCATCCAAGACATATGATGAGGAAAATTGTGCCTTGGCTGGTAAGGCAAAGAAGGGAAAGGGAAATAAATCCTATTTCGAATATGAGACCGGAAAAGAAGGCAAGAAGCATGACATGTCCAAAGTGAAATGTTTTCACTGTCACGAGCATGGAAATTATGCCACTAATTGTCCACAAAAGAAGAACAACAACAACAAGAAGGCTTCAGGATCTGCAGCAGGTGCGGTTTTGGCCTTGCAATTTGAGTTGGACTTCTCACTCATCGCATGCATGGTGTCTCATGTGATGGGATCAGTGTGGTACTTGGATAGTGGTGCATATTTCCACATGATGGGAGACAAAGAAATTTTTAGTAGCTTGGAGGAGAAGGATCTCTAGATGCATATCGAAATGGGTGATGTCGGGAGGTATAGTGCTACCGGGATTGGTACAATTTCTTTCCAGAGACATTCAGGTAAAACCTTCTTATTAAAAGAGGCAATGCATGTACCAGGCTTGAAAAATAATTTAGTTTCAGTTGCTATGTTGGAGGATAGAGGATATGATGTGATTTTTAGTGATGGGAAAGAATTCCTTCATCACAAAGCCACGGGACAAGTCAAGAATATTTGGATTCGTGTGAAGAATCTCTACAAACTTTATGTACATGGCTGCGCAACATTGATGGGTAAAGAAGACAAAGTGGTGAGCCGAGATGAGGGTGAGTTATGGCAGAAGAGATTGGGCCATCTACACCATGGTGCTTTGAAGGTCATGCAACAGATTTCTACAAGGCTTACAAACGGCACTCTTGCATAGATAGACACATGCAAGGGATGTACCATGGGGAAGTATGCAAAGGCCACTTTTCATGAGAAGGAGAACTGAGCAACAGAAATCATTGAGAGAGTTCACTCAGACGTGTGTGGACCATTCTCTACAGCTTCGACAGCAAAGCACAGGTATTATGTGATTTTTGTTGATGATTTTTCTAGAAAGTGTTGGATCTAATTCATGCATAAGAAATATCATACGTTCTCAAAATTTTGTGAGTTCAAAGCACTGATTGAGAAAGATACAGGGAAGCATGTGAAGGCTCTGAGGAGTGACAATGGTGGTGAGTACATCTCCAATGAATTCAAGAACTTACGTAGCAAATAAGGAATTCAGAGAGAGTTGATTGCGCCTCATAACCCACAACAGAATGGGGTCGGAAAAAGAAAGAACATAACAATTGTGGGTGCGGCATGAGCGATCATGCATAATCAGGGCCTACCGTTGCATCTGTGGGCAGAGGCATGCAACACATCGGTATTTGTGCAGAACCGTAGTCCTCATCGGATACTTGGCATGAGTACACCACAGGAGCCTTTTTCTGGTAAGAAACCTAATGTTTCATATTTTAAAATTTTTGGCTCATCTGTCTATTTCCAGGTGACCAAGGATTCTAGAAAGAAGCTAGAACCAATAGCTGAGAATGGGATATTTTTCGGGTACAATGATACTCCCCACAACTATCGGGTGTAAACAACAGATTGACTGTTGTGAGACATGATATAAAATTTGATTTGGAGAAAGCCATGTGATTGTCCCTTAAGAGGGAGCTTGATTTGCATGCAGATGAGCAAATCTTGGTTCCAAAGGATGAACCTCAATATGTGGAGCAGCCACATGCAAAGGATCATGGAGTGGCAGAAACCACTCATGTAGAGTCATCCACCAGACATGGCAGAAGGCGCACCACTGAAGCTGACAGATTGAGACTTGATGCGGAAGAACATGTAGGAGAACCTACATCACTGCGTAAATAGAGACAGTCTCTAGACATGCTTACTAGATACATGGCTCTTATGAGCAAGTGTATTGTGACAGAACCGTCCCCTTTTGAGGAAGCAGTGCAACAACCAATTTGGGTTGACACCATGGTTGAGGAGTATGACTCCATCGCCAAGAACAATGCATGGGAAGTTGTCCCAAGACCAGTCAGAAAAACAGTGGTTGGATCTAGATGGATCTATAAGGTGAAGGAAGTAGCAGATGGGAGTGTGGAGAAGTACAAGGCTATATTTGTAGCCCGGGGATTCTCACAAGTTGAGGGGATTGACTATAAGGATACGTTTGCATCGGTTGCGAGGTACTCATCGAATAGATATATCCTTGCACTCTCATCGCAGATGGGGTGGAAGATACATCAGATGGATGTGAAGACTGCATTTCTCAATGGAGTTATTGAGGAAGAAGTGTACATAAAGCATCCAGAAAGTTTTGAGACCTTTGATAGTGAGTCTCATGTGTGCAGACTGAAGAGAGCACTGCATGGGCTGAAGCAAGCACCTCATGCTTGGTACACCAGGATTGACAGCTATTTCACTGGGTTTGGCTTCACAAAGAGTGAAGTGTATGCAAACATGTACAAGATTATGGTTGATGGTAAGCTTTTGATTATCGTACTTTATGTTGATGGTCTTATTTTGACAGGTGATGAGGAGCTCATAACTTCTTGCAAAGAGGATATTACAAGAGAGTTTGAGATGAAGGACATGGGACTCCTTCACTATTTCCTTGGTTTGGAGATATGGCAGTGTGATGGAGAGCTATTTTTTTCTCAAGGCAAGTATGCCAAGGAGATTCTGAGAAAGTTCCACATGGATAGCTGTAAACCCATGGAGACTCCTCTTCCAAGAAACTGGAGGAAGGAGGATGCTACTTTAGGTGAGGTAGTGGACGCTATTGTTTACAGGCAGCTTGTGGGTTCACTCATGTACTTGGTGAACACACGAACAAAAATTTGCTACGCATTTAACCAACTGAGTCAAGCTATGGTTAAGCCGACCAAGCTATTTTGGAAGGCGGGGAAGCATGTCTTGAGATATCTCGGGGGAAATAAAAAGTATGGATTATGGTACAGACAGACAAAGGGAGTGAAGCTTCAAGGCTTCACCGATGCATATTGGGCAGACATTCCATCAGGCAGAAAGAGCACATCAAGAGGGATCTTCAACATAGGATCGACAACAGTTTCTTGGTAAAGCAAGAAGCAGAGATCAGTTGCACTCAGTTCAGCCAAGGCAGAGTACATGGCAGCCAGTCAGGCTGCATGTGAGGCCATATGGGTGAGGAAGATTCTTGTTGGTTTGTTTGGTCGTTAGATGGATGTGACGGTGATACATCGTGATAACCAAAGTTGCATAAAACTCTCGGATAATCTGATATTCCATGATAGGTCCAAGCATATTGACATCAGGTACCACCATCTCAGATATTTTTTTAAGAGATGCATTATGTTACTTCAATACATTCCCACGGAGGATCAGGATGCAGATATTTTGACGAAGGCATTCGGCAAGGGAAAATTCGAATACCATAGAGGCATGATCGGGGTAGTTGATAATCCCTTTCTTGTTGAAATGGAGTCTTGAAAAGTCAACAAGAAATGTTTGTCTAATTTAATTTTCCCTTAATTAAATTGGACAATAAATTGTAATCTTATCTCATAATCACTTGTAATAGTTAACTGAGTGTGATAAACTCAGTTAGATCATGAATTTTGAGTTGAGATTGGTTGGTGAGGCATGCAGAGTTATTCTATTTTTATTTTAGTCCAAGTTGCAGTTAGTGCATTAGTTTAATGCATGAGAAATCAATTAACTCAATTAATTGAGTTAAAATAAATTTAACTAATTGTAACTGTTTGTTGCACTAGTAAGAGGTCAAGTCAATTAAATCATATTCAATTCACATGCAGTGATCTGTTAAGTAACTTATGATTTACTATTAATAGTTGCATGCATGCCAGTTTTGATGAAGACCCAGTTGAGACAGCGGGTAAAGGGATGTTAACTATCAGTTGTATTATTAGAAAACTTCTTCCATGCAGTAATACACCCATAGGATGTCCAAGAGCATTGCGCAGTTTTGGAAGGCTAAAATTCCTAAAGAATAGGGATTTCATTCCACATGAATTGTGCAAGCAAGGTAGGCTAACAGAGGCTGAAAATTGGCTAAGTGTTGGTCGATTTTGTCCGGATCAGTGCGAGATAGTTGTGAGAGTGCAGTAGACTCTTGTGAGAAGAGTGCATTGTAATTGTTTCATGATTCCTTGGTGAATATACAATAGAAGATAGAGAGGTTTTGAGCAGCAAGCTTTCCCCGAGAAAATATCTGTGTTGTGAATTGATTTGCTTCTTTCTTTACTTGTTGTGATTGAAAATCGTGTTTATTTTCCGCAATTAATTTGTAGAAGGATTCAGTATCTTGCTTTAGAATATTGCATGATCAGATTGAATCCATTGGTATACATATTTTTTGTATAATTTCTACAAAATGGACAGAAATCGGGCTAGCTTACTTGAAACCATAACCAATTTGAAAACAATCTATTTTTAATAGAGCATGGAAACTTTTCTCGGGATTTCTAATCTAGGAAATCTACAAAGAAAGAAATAGAAGAATATTTAAATACCTTTCACTTGTGATAGATATAATCTAGGATAAGATATTGTTAGAAATAAAGGAAACAATCCTCATTTCCCCTCTGTATCATGAAGACTAGGTTTGTAATGAACAAGAAGTTTAATCTTGAAAGCCCTCAAGCTCCAACCCAATAATGTGTTATTGACTAAATTTCCCAGAAATATAATTGGAAATATTCTAATTGAGTGGTTTCCTCCACCCTCTAATTTCATCAAATTAAATTTTCATGGTGCCTCCAAAGGAAACCTTTCCATATAGGCAGCAAAGGAGTCTTCATAAATGAGAGAGGTGAAATACTTTGGATGTATATTAGATATCTTGGTACATATAGCAATATTCCTACAAAATTGTATGCTTTTGAATATGAAATCCATATGGAAGCTCATGCATGATTTTCTAAAGTGATCAATGAGGGTGACTCTCAAATTATAATACAAATGCTTAAAAAGTTGCAGTGTGGCACAACAATAAGCAAACTTTTGAGTAGTTTCCATTGAAAGGGGGCTTAGAACACATCCAAGCTCTGCTTTCCCACATTCATGTTATCATTACCTCCCATGTTAGAATGACATCTAACAAAATACAAAACAAGCTAGCCAATGAAGGAATTTATTATACTCAAAGTATATTAGATCAGTAAAGGGATCTTTGTTGAGAATGCAACAAGATGATGAGCTTAGTGAAAAGAGTCGCCTTCACTAAGTGGGCCCGCAAGCTATTTTTGGCGCAAGTCTATTTTTAGACTATGTCTATTTTTACACATGTCGATCATATTCTATGAGTTGCAGGATGCTATTTGTGGATGGTTGGTCAAGTTGGAAAAATAGATAGACTTCTATTTTTAGACATACTGGGCGGAATCTATTTTTAGATTGCTAGTCTAAAAATAGATATGTCGAATATTATTAGCTTTTAATAATATTTGGACTCTAAACATTATCTTATTCTCTTGGAGCACTTCAGTTAAGTGTATTGTATGTGGCACAGAGAATGGCGTAAGGAATTAATATTCCCGAGGTTGATGAGCATGGCCGGCTAAAATAGTGTGTGATCAGAGAATCTTGATGTATAACGATTAGTTATATACTCTACATGGTATCGGAGCTATATTGATCATTGGAGCAATTGAAAATCATTGAAGTGTTGAGTTTTGTGCTGTTGCAGAACAAATTTGCGTAGGTGCCTTTGGTACAAAGTTGAGATGTCTTTCAACGGATTCCGATTGGAGTATGCCCTTGAGGGCAGCTCGAATTATATTGCATGGAAGAATAGGATGGAGGCAGTGCTGGAGGATAATGGGTTGAAGGAGTTCATAGATGCAGAAATTCCAAAACCTGCTTCTAGTGATGCTGTCGCACTTGACGCATGGAAAAAGAAGATAGCAAAATGTCGAAGGATTATGTTGGAAGGTGTGAAGGATCACATAGTGTCCAAAATTCATGGTAAATCTTCTCCATTCTTGATGTGGAAAGCTTTGACAGACTTGTTCCAAAGCAAGAGTGACCAGAGGAAGTTGGCACTCAAGGATAAACTCAGGAAAATAAAAATGGAGAAGGGCAAAAGTATACCCAAGTACCTCACGAAGTTTTTCTAGTGCAGGGATGTGCTAGGAAGTGTGGGGGTTACTGTAGATGAAGAGGACTTTGTGAGCTTGGCTCTCCTTGGGCTTCCAAAGAGTTGGCATTCCTATGAGGACTCTGTCAATGGTAGGGAGAAACTCGCTGTGATGGGAGCGACTTTGGTTGGATCTTAAAGAGGAGATAAGGCTGAAAATAGTGGATGATCTTCATCAAGAATGAAGATGAATAAAATTGCGCTTTGGTTGCTGAAGCAAGGAAAGAAGGGAAAGAAAAATGCTTCTCAATCCGGTATGTGTTGATATTGCAATGATGATGAGCTTTAGAAAAGAGTCACCTTCTGATGCGGACGCCCGTGCCATTTTTGGCACAAGTTCATTTTTAGACTATGTCTACTTTTAGACATGTCGATCATATTCTATGAGTCACAGGATGCTATTTGTGGATGGTTGGTTTAAGTTGGAAAAATAGATGGACTTCTATTTTTAGACATACTGGGCAGAATCTATTTTTAGATTGCCAGCCTAAAAATAGATATGTCGAATATTATTAGCTCTTAATAATATTTGGACTCTAAACATTATCTTATCCTCTTGGAGCACTTTAGTTTGATGCCTGGATGTGGCACATGCAACTGAAATAAGGAATTACGCTATTCCTAGGGTTTAGTGGAGCTATTGCATGGTTGACTTCAGTTAGAACTCATGTGACAGAGTTTGGTGGAGTTGATGAGACAGTTAATGGAGTTGTGTTCAGTTTAACTTAGTTGAGCTAGTAGTATCTAGTCTAACTGATTGATACAATTAGTGAGAGTGGTGTGAATTAATTATTAATTAATTCACTAATTATTAACTCATAAATCAACTAAAGAACAGTACCGCTAACTACAATGCATGGACAAGCTTTCAATGGAGACCAAGTGAAGAGGTAGGTGAAAGAGCAAAGCAGGACTATCATTGTGACTATAGTGTTTGCATTATTTGCAACACATAGTGGTTGGAGATGCCAATGAGGATTGCGGTGAGCAAGACTCGGACCAATTCGAGTTCATTCTGGCTTATTCTTCAATAGTGATTACGTTAAAGAGAGGCAAAGTTAGTAGGTGGCAAAAAGATCAAAGGGATTTACAGATCTGGATCTATTTGTGTAGCAATTGAGATTGTACTCGAGAGCTTGGGGATAGAGCTGCATGATGATTGTTACATGATCTCCATGAAATATAATATACAGATAGTTGGGGTTTTCAGCTTTAAGCTTTCCCATTAAATACTGTGTTTATATGTGTGATTGTTTGTGGTTTTAATGTATGCATGCAATTGATTTTATTTCCGCAAGTAATGATCAATGGTAGAAGGGATTCTGTATTATGCATGAAGCTAAAATAGTGTGCGATCAGGAGAATCTCGGTGAATAATATATCAGTTATTCAAATTTCTACATGGTATCAGAGGGATATTGATCATTGGAGCAATTGCAAAACATTGAAGCGGTTGAGTTTTGTGCTGGTGGAATTCGAATTTGCAGCAGTGTTTTCTTGGTGTCGAAGTTGAGATGTCTTTCAATGGATTGCGATTGGAGTATACCCTTGAGGGTAGCTTGAATTATATTTCATGGAAGGACAGGATGGAGGCGGTGCTGGATGACAATGGGTTGAAGGAGTTCATAGATGTAGAAATTCCAAAACCTACTTCTAGTGATGCTGCCATACTTGACGCATGGCAAAAGAAGGTAGCAAGGTGTCGAAGGATTCTGTTGGAAGGGGTGAAGGATCACATAGTGTCCAGCTTTCATGGTAAAACTTATCCATTCTTAATGTGGAAAGCTTTGACAGATTTGTTCCAAAGCAAGAGCGACCAGAGGAAGTTGGCGCTCAAGGATAATCTCAAGAATATAAAAATGGAGAAAGGCGACAGTATACCCAAGTGCCTCATGAAGTTTTTCCAGTGCAGGGATGAGCTGGGAAGTGTGGGGGTTACTGTATATGACAAGGACTTGGTGAGCTTGGCTCTCCTTGGGCTTCTAAATATTTGGCATTCCTATCAGGACTCTGTCAATGGTCGGGAGAAACTGCCAGGATGGGAGCGACTTTGGTCGGATCTTGTGCAGGAGGAGATAAGGCAGAGTACCAGGGACGGATCTTCATTGAAGAATGTAGATGAAGAAAATTTCGCTTTGGTTGCCAAAGCAAGGAAGGGGAAGAGCAAGAATAATGCTTCTCAATCCGGTGCGAAAGGCAAGAAGCAGGACATGTCCAAGGTGAAGTGCTTCTTCACCGTCACCAACACCATGATTACGGCTACGAATTGTCCAAGCGTAAGAAGAAAAACAGCAGCCGGGATTCACACTGAGAGGCCTTAGCCTCTCAGCTTGAGCTGGATTTTTTCGCTGGATCGCATGCTTGGTCTACCGTGTGATAACTGCTGGTGGTATTTCATTGCTGGTGTATGTTTTTCATATGGACTCATGACAAAGATTTGTTCGCTGATCTCGATGAGAAGGATCTTGGAGTGCACATCGAGATGGGCGATGATGGTAGATACAGTGCGACTGGTATCGGGACCATTTCCTTTGAGAGGGAGTCTGATAAACCTTTCATATTGAAGGATTTCATGCATGTTCCAGGATTGAAGAAGAATCTGATCTCGGTGGCCATGTTGGAAGACAAGGGATATGATGTTGTCTTTAGCGAGGGAAAGGCTTTCCTGCGCAGTAAGGCAACTGGTGAAACCCGGAGGATAGGGGTTCGAGTTAAGAACCTTTATCAGTTGCAGGTAGATGGCTACACAGCAATGACAGGCAAGGCAGAAAGAGTGGTGAGCCGGGTTGAGGGCGAGCTATGGCACAGGAGATTGGGCCATCTTCACCATGGTGCTTTGAAAATTTTGCAACAAATTTCTACGGGGCTTCCCAAAGGTACACTTGCGTAGTCAAATCAGTTCAAGGGATGTACTTTGGGAAAATTTGTGAAAGCCACCTTTCACGAGAAGGATAGTCGCGCCACGACGATCCTTGAGAGAATTCACATAGACGTGTGTGGACCTTTCTCAGTAGCTTCGACAGCAAAGCATAAGTATTATGTGATCTTTGTTGGTGACTTTTCTCGGAAGTGTTGGATCTTCTTCATGCAGAAGAAGAGCGAGACATTCTCTAAGTTCTGTGAGTTTAAGGCACTGGTGGAGAAAGAGTCGGGGAAGCAGGTGAAGGCTCTTAGGAGCAACAATGGTGGTGAATTCATCTCTAGCGAATTCAAGGACTTTTGCAGCGCAGAAGGAATTCGAAGAGAGCTCATAGCGCCTCATAACCCACAGCAGAATGGGGTCGCGGAGCGAAAGAACAGAACGATCGTGGGTGCTGCATGGGCGATGTTGCATGGTCAAGGCCTTCCCATACCCTTGTGGGCCGAAGCTTGCAATATTGCGGTTTATGTGCAAAACTGTTGTCCTCATAGGATACTTGGCATGAGTACACCCGAAGAGGCGTTTTCTGGTAAGAGGCCTAATATTTCTCATTTGAATATTTTTGGCTCACCTGTTTACATTCATGTGACGAAAGATGCCAGGAAGAAGCTGGAGCCAACCGCGGAGGTTGGGATATTTGTGGGGTACACTGATACACCCCACAACTATCGTACCTGCATACGGACTGTGCGACGGATATCAAATTTCATGAGGAGAAAGCCATGAAGTGTTCGCTGAGAGGGAGCCACACTTGCATGTCAATGAGGAGCTGGTTATTCTGGAGAGATGAGCCTCAGGATGTGGATCAGCCACAAGAGGAGGTTCATGGAGTGGAAGAAACCACTCATGCAGCGCCAACCATCAAAGGGCGGAAGCGCACTAAAAAATCTGAGCGACTGAATCAGGATGCAGAGAAGATTGTAGGAGCACCTACATCATAGCGCAGACAGAGACAGTCACTTGACCGATATACTGGATACATGGCTCTAATGAGCAAGTGTATTGTGAGAGAGCCATCCTCTTTCGAGGAAGCTGTGGAGGACCCTACATGGGTAGATGCCATGGTGGAAGAGTATGATTTGATTGTCAGAAACAGTGCACGGGAGATTGTCCCAAGGCTGAAAGGGAAATCAATGGTAGGTTCGAGATGGATCTACAAAGTGAAGCAAGCAGCTGATGGGAGCGTCGAGAAGTACAAGGCAAGATTTGTTGCCTGAGGCTTCTCACAGATTGAGGGGATTGACTATGAGGAAACCTTTGCACCTGTCGCAAGGTATTCTTCCATACGAACGATTCTTTCTCTCTCAGTGCAGATGGGTTGGCACATTCATCAGATGGATGTGAAGATGGTGTTCCTCAACGGAGTGATTGAGGAGGAGGTGTACATAGAGCAGCCGGAAAGTTTCGAGATCTTCAGCAGTGAGTCGCATGTGTGCAGGTTCAAAAGAGCATTGTATGGGTTGAAACAAGCACCTCGTGCTTGGTACACACGGATAGACAGTTATTTCACCTGACTTGGTTTTACCAAGAGCAAGGCAGATCCCAACCTGTACCAGATAGTGGTCGAGGGTAAGTTGTTGATCATTGTACTTTATGTAGATGATTTTATACTGACCGATGATGAACAGTTGATACGCTCATGCAAGGCTGATCTTGCAAAAGAGTTTGAGATGAAGGACTTGGGCCTCCTTCATTATTTCCTAGGATTGGAAATTTGACAGCGCAGTGATGGATTGTTTGTGTCTCAAGGTAAGTATGCCCGGGAGATACTGGAGAAGTTAAACATGCAAGGCTGCAAGCCTATTGACACTCCTCTTCCTGGTGGATGGAGGAAAGAGGATGCTACATTGGCAGAGGTAATGGATGCCACTGTTTATCGATAGTTGGTGGGGTCACTTATGTATCTAGTCAATACACGACCTGACATATGCTACGGTGTTAACCAGTTTTCACAAGCTATGTTTAAGCCTACCAATCTCTTTTGGAAGGCAGGCAAGCATGTATTGAGATATCTCATAGGCACATCAGGATATGGACTTTGGTACAGACAGTCGGATGAGGTGAAGTTGTGTGGCTTCAGGGATGCAGATTGGGCAGGGAGCCCAACGGAAAAAAAGAGCACATCTGGAGGGATTTTTAGTATCGGTTCGACAGCAGTTTCTTGGTACAGCAGGAAGTAGAGACTGGTGGCACTGGGGCCTTTTGCACAGAGGCTTTGAGCATACATGTATGCAAGCTTGGCTTCAGCAGGCTATATGGCCGAGAAGATCCTGTCGGGTTACTTGTCTCACAACTAGATCCTATCAGAGAGAGCTGTGAGAATCGTAGCTGAATCAAACTCGATAATCCAAAGAGGTTTGATAGATCTAAGCACATACTGACATCTCGTAAGGACTACATCGAGATTGTGTGCGCGGGAAGATCATGTTACTTTCATACATTCCCACTGAGGATCGTGATGCTGATATCTTGACGAAGGCGCTCACCAGAGCACCAATACTGTCATGGAACAAGGCAGATAATCCCTATCTTGTTGAGAGGGTGTTGTAATTCAAAGAAGATGACAGAGTTTTGTGAAAAGAGTCGTCACTGCGTGTCCTGTTATTTTTGGCGCAAGTCTATTTTTAGACATGTCGATCATATTCTATGAGTTGCAGGATGCTATTTGTGGATGGTTGGTCAAGTTGGAAAAATAGATGGACTTCTATTTTTAGACATATTGGGCAGAATCTATTTTTAGATTGCCAATATAAAAATAGATATGTCAATATTATTAGCTCTTAATAATATTTGGACTGTAAACATTATCTTATTCTCTTGGAGCACTGAAAATAAGGTCGATAAAAGACAGAGCCTGCCAAGGAATTATGTTATTCCTGAGAAGGCGTGGAGCTATTGCATGGAGGACTTCAGTTAGAACTCATGTGACGGAGTTTGGTGGAGTTTTAGAAGTAGTTAGTGGAGTTGTGTTCAGTTTAACTCAGTTAAACATAGTTGAGCTAGTTGTATCTAGTCTAACTAATTGGTACACTAGTGAGAGTGTTGTGAATTAATTAATAATTAATTCACTAAATATTAACTCATTAAATAAGTAAAGCCATCGATTAACAATGCATGGACAGTTTAGGTGGAGACTGGTGGAGAGCTAGGTGAAAGGGCAAGATGACTATAAATTGTGACTATAGTGACGGTGCATCCAACCTCGGTGGAGATGAAAATGAGATTGCATGAGCAAGGCACAGACCAATTCATTGGAAGCCATTCTTCGACGGGATTACGCAGTAGAAAGCGAGGCTAGCGGTGGTAGAGATCGGTGCATGGATTTTCTAGATGGGGGCACGATTAGTGTGTAGCGATTATGTTATCTTAAGAACGTGCTGGTGAGCTTTTTGTGTGAAGTTGTTACATGATCTTTGTGACATATATTATATGAATATTTGGGGTTTTTAGCTTCGAGCTTTCCCATTAAATCTTTGTGTTAATATGTGTGAATTTTTGTGGTTTCATGTGTGTATTGAAATTGTGTTAATTTCCCATGTGATGATACGATAGTGGAATAGATTCTTGTGTATTGTGCATGAAGTCAAATAGTGTATGATCGGGGAGAATCTTGGATATATAACGCATTAGTTTTATATAATTTCTACAACCCTTTGTAATTTGTTTCATATTTATCCTGGTGATAGAAAACACTCTTCAAATCACCTTCTCTTAATACATTCTCCAAATCACACCTTCATTCTTTACAACGAGGCATCACATCATTAAAAATGTAGGTGGAATTTTCAAAAATATTTGTGTTTACGTTCCTTGATTCAGCAAAGACAATTATATTTGAACTATGCTTTACTCTTATATTTCCAATTATATTAAGTTAGTGGCATCTTTAATTGAATTTGCAAAAGAATGTTTCTTTCTCTATTTTTTTTCTTGACGTTAAAACCTATCATAATTAGGTTTGGTAGTGAAAGCAACCATCAATTGTTGTTAATAAATTAGAATGGTTCGTCATTGTTGAAGAAAAGCTGGAGCACCTAGAATGACCCATTCATAATTTGTAGGGTGTGAACTTTTGTTCCTATTAGATACCTCATTTCGTTGTAAAATAGATGACGTGGAAATTCAAAAGTAGTTTAAATCTTACTTCAAGACAAGGTGTTTTCAACCTAGATAATACTTACGGAAAAATATTGTCTTTTATAATCATCCATGAAGTTGCAACTTCAATAAGATGATATACTTTATAATAACATTTAGCCTTAATCTCATAGATGAAACTAAATACTATTTTAATTATAATTTAATCTATTACAAATCATTTTTGCTTAATCATTTTTATGCCTTAAGGCATCCTTATTTGAGAATAACTTTCCTACTAACTGTACTTTGTGTAGTTCTTATGACATTGGATATAGCGTTAGGCAGTTGGAGAAAAAAGTTAACACAGGTGGATCATACAAGATCCTATTTGAATTGTGAAATGGCCCGGTTAATTTATCAGCTGACTCATTGTCGTATTGGATTTTCAAATTCTTGAATGAGTGCTTCGGTTGTCAACCAACTCCCGACTCCTCTGCTTTTAGCTTCTTGACTATTCATATTTCCATTGTTTCTTCCCCGAGAGTTGTTTCAATTTTGTTGGAGTTCATTTATAAGTTCATCTGTTTCTTTATTAGAATTATTTCCTCTTCTTGACGAGGTGGCTTCAAGTTTTTTAAATCGTTTTCTCTTCTTTGGTATTCGATTTTGAAATAATTTTCTTTAACGATATTTACGATTTTAAAATCCTTTTCTCTACGAAATTAAATTTCTTGATAATCTTGAAACTCTTGAAAATAACGGTATTCGTCTTTTTATGAAGCGATTTCCATTTTTTTCTTTCGAAAAATTTTTCAATTTTAAATGGAGTTTCTTTGCCCGGTTCATCTGTTGCTATTAGAATTATTTCCTCTTCTTGAAAAGGTGGCTTCTCACTCTTGATCATCTAGAGACGAAACAACTATTTCGAGGTTTTTGAAATCATATTCTCTCTTTGGCAATTAAATTTCTTGATAATATTGAAAATAACGATATTATTTTTAGCAAACAGTTTCGCCAGGTGTTACGAGCCAAAGTAAGGATGTTTTTTAAGTTATTTGAGTTTGTAGATTTATTTTAATGATAAATTTTAAAGGTTTTAGGTTTCTTCTTATGATAACTCGGATAAGTTGCTCTAACTTAGATCGGTTTTTTCTCCTTTGATCTCGGGTCTCCTTGGATCGTTTGCGGTCGAGTTATTTTTTTTCAAACATAACTATAGTTTGCTAACAATGGGTTAATAAGCATCTATTTTATCCGGTTCTTACTTTAATTACATTCTTATTTTTAATTCTAGTTTTTTTCTTGTGCTTTTAAGTTGCTTAATTTTAGCTTTGTCTTGATTTTCTTAAAAAGGAAGAACAAAAAAACAAGAAGGATTAAGCAAAAACGCCTTCTTACATAGCCAATTTACATCGTCCCCGAATTGTCTTGGACTTCATGGCAAGCGAGAATCTGCAGGCATAGTAACGATTAAAAACCCCATACACCACGACTCGGAAATGCCCTCGACATTGTCGCGAGCGGTGTAATTTCCCCTCTCGAACTTGGGCTTCGCTGCCCATTCCTGAGATATTTCGACCCTCCTCATCCTCGATCGAGTCACCTTTGTCTTGCCTCACAGAATTTTATCACTAGCACCTTCATCCTCTTACATATACTTGAAAAAATAAATCATCACTGTTACTAAAATAAAACCCTAATTAAAAAACCTTTCTCCAAATTAATTTTCACCACTAACCCTCTGTCGGTAAATGAAACCTAATTAAGAAGTTCTTGTTCATGCAGATTTAATTTTTGCCCTTTTGAATGTTGGACTTGGTCGACCTAGAACGTCGGCGTAGAACACATACTCCTTCGGTGTTTCTTTTTATGTTCGTACTGCGGAGTTTCAGCGACTCTTGTTCTCCTCGCGTAGCGCGGCCATATGATCGTACGGGCCAGAATTGTGATCCTCTCAACTCTTAAAGTGAACGAGCTCATAGCCAAGCACGATCCAGGTACTCTTCATCGCTCAAATCTCAATTTGAAATACTAAATTCATAGAAAACATTGTTAAAAAAAATTTTAAAAAAACATGCCGAAAGTAATTCAAGCCTCCTGATTTCCATTAATAGTTCCTACGAAGCTTAAACCCGCAACTAACTAATATCAAACCCCTACGAACAAGGTAAACAGTAACGTGAGAATTACTGTGAAAATAATAGAATGGATTAGAAGTTACAATAGTGTACGGACATAAATGTGAAAATTCAGCGACAATTTCTATTCATGGACGGTAAGCAGTGTATGGGGCCCAAGTGGAAACTTCGAGAGGAAAATTGGAAGATGGTAAACGTTCTCGAGGTTTACCCGAATGCGGGGGTCACATGGAAGAGGCTAAGCTGAGGTGTTGTGTGTCGATTAGATACGACCATGCTTGCCTCCCATGGTCACATGGCCTAATACTTCACATGGCCTAGAACAAAATTGAATTTAAAATACGATGAGACATATAAATTTTAAGCCATCAGTTGGTTTTGGTATACCAATATTTTAAAATTTTAAATAATAAAAAAGTTTTATAATTAATTTTTAAGAATTGTAATTTCAAGAAAAATCTTTTTTGCAATAAGTTTTGTAAAACTAACTTAAGTTTGTGTAGTGTTTAATTAATCTACTCTAAAAACAATTTAATTTCAAATTAAAGCCAAAACACTTTGGGGTAAAGTAGTTGGGAAAGGTCTTCAAATAGGGTTGAACGTATGAACGTATGAAAGAAACAGTAAGCGATACCATAGGATACCATAGGAAAGGTAGCCTATGGTACAAGATACCATGGGGAAAAAGTAGCCTAGAAGGGAAATAAGTTGTTCTTGAGAGAAGGAGCCATTGTAAAGGAATGAAAGAGAAATTTGTGTTTCAACAGAAGCGAGGGCGTGGAGAGTTTAAAAAATATTGATGGCTAAGAGTTATCATCCGAAGTGCACATAGATATTGAAATAGGCAATTGTGGGTGAAAACATATATAAACCAACATAATCTGTTCACATATGTAAAAATTTTATTGTAGACATTGAAATAGGAAATTGAAATTTGAAAATCAGCACGAAGTGATTAATAATCCTACTAAATGACATGAAATGAGCATGTAACTCAAATAAGATATTTTAAATACATTCGATGTGATCCATCTACCATGGATTTACATAAAGATAATTTTTCTTAACGAGAAATAAGAGTTTGCTCCAGGTTCATCTACATGTCTAGCATAATTTCATGCTTGTAGAAATTGTATATTTGTATATGAATAACGATAGCCTTGGTACATAAGAAAGTCAATGTCATTTAATATGGAGACATTTGCAATATATGTGAATTTACTAAATGCGAAAACATTGTAAGTTGCTTTTAAGTTTCTTAATTTTAACTTAATCATTTATTAATGGAGAAATGAATTATTTATCTTTAGCACATTCATTTTCAAATCATGTTTTTTTTCTGTAAATCCATAACAAAGCCTAAGTAATTATTTATTAAATTTCAACATTAAGCAATGCTAAATTTACACAGAAAGACATTATTGTTCAAGAATTTGAACATTTCTCAACTCTCTTCTTAATGGAGAAATGGATGGCTATCTTTAGCACATTCATCCACAATCATGTCATGTCGAAAGTCATAACAAAGTCTAAGTAATTATTTATTAAATTTCAACATTATTATTTTAATAACTTTGCTTAATGGAGAAATGAATTATTTATCTTTAGCACGTTCATCCCTGATATGTTTTTTCATAACAAATCATAACAAAGCCTAAGTAATTATTTATTAAATTTCAACATTATTATTCTAATAACATAACCAATGGAGAAATGAATTATTTATGTTAGCACGTTCATCACAATCATGGTTTTTTCATACAAAGCCATAACAAAGCCTAAGTAATTATTTATTAAATTCAACATTGTCTAATAACTTGCTTAATGGAGAAATGAATTATTTATCTTTAGCACATTCATCCACAATCATGTTTTTTTCACAACAAAGCTATGGTTTGTTTTTGTCATTGTTGTAGATAAAATGAATTATTTATCTTTAGCACGACCATCCACAATCATGTTTTTTCATAACAAAGCCTAAGTAATTATTTATTAAATTTCAACATTATTATTCTAATAACACAGCAATAAATGAATTATTTATGTTTAGCACATTCATCGATCATGTTTTTTCATAACAAAGCTAACAAAGCTAAGTAATTGTTGTTAAATTTCAACATTATTATTCTAATAACTTGCTTAATGGAAAATGAATTATTTATCTTTAGCATTCATCTACAATCATGTTTTTTTCTGTAAATCTATGGTTTGTTTTTATCATTATTGTGAATATTTACTACCCTGATACATTATTTATGATAATATTAAAACAATAATGTTATTTTTTAGTTGATGTTATAGGTTTCACTAAAATGAAAAAATTAGTTATTAAATGGTTAAATCAACAATTCTTAGAAATTTATATTTTTTATTACATTTTAAAATTCAGAAATCATGCCTACATAAAGGAAATAAAAAAGAAGTGAATTCATGAAGATTTTATTTGAACATAATTGAATTTCAAAGAGTATGGTAATTTGATTTTCAACATCCTTGAATTCAAAAGATTGAAATTTTGGCTTCAACTTTGATCCAAAATCATGATGTGGGTCACTATGCCAAAAATTTTTGTCTTCTTATAATTGATCCCAAAATAATTTGATGCGGTCACTATGCCAAAAATTATTCGATGCGGTCACTAGATCTGGTCCACATACGGATACGAAAAAGACAATGATACAAATGTTTGCTACGGGTTTTGAATTGAGACCAAGTAACAAGTACATTTGAATGAAACCGAAAGAGATCTATATCAATTGCAACAAATGTTGAATCACAAATAAAGTTGGTGTAAACAAATAAGGTGTGGATAAATTCCAATCATTTAAATAGGAGATCCTTTAAACCACAGTGTTGTTAGTTAAAATACATGTGGCTCTTTAACGAAAGACCAAGTAAGATCTTTTGGTCAATAATTTCTAAGGATAGATATCTTTTGTCCTATGATGGTAGGTGAATCTTTGGGAAATACACTAAATAACTATAAAGAGAACCTAGGCGGATACTCATGTCATGTGAATGATACCAATTCACGAAACCCCCTCTTCTTTAAGATCCAAAGTTCTACTTACATCCTTTTTGCAACATATGGCCACACTTGCCTTAATGTTGCTCTTTCCTACCTCTTGCTCACCTAGTGCCATGGTTCCCCAGGTTTTAAATAGAATGATTTTTTCACTTAAAAAAACAATTATACATCTATACTTTTATTACGGAGAGGGTGTAAAGCTTCCTCGAAACACAAAATTAAAGAAAATCACTTTAAACGTAAACACTCTCTACAAATAAAATCGAGAAATGTTGGTTGTTTTCGAATATTTATAATAAGAAAACACGACACGAAAACTAGAACGAAGGTTTGAATGGTAATTGAGTTGAGGGCTTGGTTGTGAAAGAAAAAAACATATGAGCTAGATGAATCAAGGTTCAAAATCGAAATTGTGAAAAAGATGTGAGATATTCTTTGTATAACACACACGATAAGTTTCTTTAGGAGAAATCGAGACGATCAACAACAATACAATGAAAAGATAAATCACGAATCAAGAAACCATGTGGCAGAAGGTAATCTCAATTGGAATTATTTTTGAATCAAAACTACAAGAAAATTTGTATCTATATTACCTTTGATGTACAATTTCCCTTTACTCCATAATTCTACGACAACATTATAATACACATGTGCAAAAATAGGGAGCAACAAGTTCACCTGTATGATGGGGACCTCTTATCATCAAATATATAAATAATTTTTCCTTTGAATAATACGGTAAGATATTTAGGATCACCATTAACGAGGTTTTGAGAGGAATATCCATAAAATTCTCATGTTTGATCGGTAAAATGGGTTGTCAAACCCACAAAGCAAGTCTGTTCTGCGAGAATATTAGAGTAAATGTTGGAAGATGATTCATACAGGTTGTGATATATATAGAGCGAGAATACAAGAATTAAACTAGTTCATCTCTTGGGTGCGACTCTTCCCAGGTTGATAGCTTCCAAGTTGTGCTGCATTCCTCTTTTGTGAATGGAAACTCTTACAGATGAATGAGAATTAGTAATGCTTGATTTTGACATGGGATTTTTTAAAGTTGGATAATTGTCTTTGGAAGATATTACCACAATCCTTTGGTACCAAAGGGAAGCTTACAAACCAATTAGGGTTGTCCGGCCAACTTCAAATTCACAAGGCGTAGCGATTGCCATCACTCTTGTCCCTGGGGAAGGCCTTGGGCATTGCTCCATTGTTGTTATGTGACCATTGTATTCCACTCTCTGTTGAGCTTGAGATGTTGAGTGATAGAATGAAGACTAACTTTGAGAAGATTAGGAATCCTGGATTCCTAAAAATCCAAAGGACTAGTTTGAAAGGGATCTCGGATCTCTGTTGGCCTCCCTCGACTCTAGGCGGAAGCGGTCCTCATTAGAAAAAGGATGCTTCAACGACTCCATGGTCACACCTCTTGGATCTCTGCGAAAGAATTTCTCTAAGAAATCTCGAATCGGTGAAAGTGAAGAAGGTAACTCGAGAGCTCGCCTTTGCGCAACACGATCCTATACATTGTGACGGTTGAAACTTGCTTCATTGGAGGCACCGCGATGGCCGTACAAGAACCCATCCCATTGAGGACTAGTAACATCTTTCTGTGTTCCCTTCCCGAGTTTCATAAATACAAAGGTTATTTAAAAAATATTGTCTTGTATGTTGGATGCATGGAGAAACTCTTGCTTTTTATTTTTTGTTTAACATCTTTAGCTGTAGATACGGATTTTGTAGCATTTATCTTGGTCAACTAACTTTAAGTCTAAGGAAATTGATAGCCATCTTTTGTGTTAGGGTATACCCACGGCTAAGTGAGCTTTTTCGTACGCTTGGGATTAGAATTCATATAACTGTGTATCACTGAGGATTTGTAATTATTCTTGTCATTTTTCGGATGTTTATATGTTGATTGCTTCAACCTAAAGGTTTTTCTTGACTTCTTGTTTTGATTTTCTTGATGTTGTTTTTAACCTTACAAAAAACCTAAGCGTTAAGAAATTCTTGGTGTGTTTACGGGCCTATTGTACGGTGACATGTATCGGTACAATTTGAGGCAATTTTACGAAACACCTTGCTCTCGGAAGTGCGGAAGTACGGTCACACTTTTTGAAGCCAAAACATCGACCTCAACCTTCGAGCATAGAAAACATCGACGAGACCGTAAAAAACGAGGTTAGAAACTCGACACCGGGCTTTTTGCGAAATTTCTGTGATTTTTCGGGTTTGTACGGAAAGCTCTTGTTAAGAAGGAGGTTGTCGACTGTCTCCACCCATCTTGGACATGCTTAAATCTTGTTTTACTCGTCGGTAGAACCGAAGCCCCACAAGGCAGTGCGCTTCCACCTTTTTAGGAGAGTTTAGGCGAAACCCGAGTCATCTGAGATTTAGGTGTGTTCGACCTTTTTTAGGATCTAAACCTTTCATTTAAGATCATTTCGGATTGGTTATTCATCCATCCAAAACACCTATTTTCGATTTGTTTGGTCCTCCTTTAGGTCCCCTCCATTCCCCTCAGTTGTAGCCTTTAACACCTTTTTACATTTTTCCTACAGTTGTTTGTTGTTATCTACACTATTTCCAACGGATACGACCTTTAGATCTGTCCCCTCCCAATTTAGATCCATTTGTGTCTGCATCTTGTGTGTTTTGACTAGATTACGCACCCTCAAACTAGTTGTTGAGAAGCCCTCCTCATAGGTTTAATTGATGCATCTTTAGCTGTTATTTTACTGTCACTTAAATTTACTTTACTATTATGTTCATATTTATTTACGATTGTCTGACATCTTTTTTGTTTTTTCTCTACACGTACGAAACGGGTGAAATTAATATACTTGCTCACATACACACACCTAAGTGAAAGTGCAGTTTTACACGCCCGAGGCCAAGACTATAGCATTGTAATCAATTCGAAATTCACCTACTGCGTTCCCTTGTTTTGACATTGAAATCATTTTGATCCTGGACACCTTTCCCTTGTTGGCCTCTCTTCCTTCTGTGATTAGTGTTCGTTTTCCATCATTTGTTCCCAAAGTGTTTATCTCGGGAACTTCTTGGCATACATCCTAGGTTACCTTCAAAAATACTTACTCCTCCGCATAGGGTTAGGATTAGTCCTCCTCAGGTCCCATTCGAATACCTTACGGTTCATCGGGTTCCCCACTACGGTTCTATCCCAAGCTCTCCTCCTGTTACCTTCACCATATAAGGTTAGGGACCCCTGTGGCCCCAGTGGTAGCCTCGGCCCTAATGCGGGAATACCGGTGGGACATAAAAAGACTATACGGCTACTCCTTGCTCCCCTTATATGAGAGCCTTCGATCTTCACGGTTGCCCGATTGATGACCTTATTTCATGATCCTAGTTGACTTCTTGTTCAGCAAGCTCGCCAGACATCCCCCAGTTTGAGGGTCTTTTACCGAAGCAATCCTACAAATATATTCATTCCTTCCACATGTGGTGTTCGTCACTTCCATCATCGGTAACCCGTTCGTCTTCGATTTGTTCGACGTGTACTTCAAACACAAGTGGTATGTCGACTAGGCCTTTGCCTCTCATACTACTTTTTCAACTCTTTTGAGATTTTCTATATTACTTCGACTTCCCTTTCGTTATGACACTAGAGACCGAACTTTCGACCTCTTTCCATCGATTTCTGTGACCACATGTCGGGTCATGTCCCGAAATGGTGGAGAAAAGAAACCTATGTCGTTCCCCTACCTTCTGTTGTGTCTACATGAGTGGTTTCTCGAGATCCCTTTTTCATGTTATTGGAAAATATACATCTCATTTCCCTCGGACGAAGAAGATGCTCTTGATTAACGATTGAAAATATGACACCGGTCTACGCGCAATGCGGACATGTTTATACCATCTTACTTGATCTCCCTAGACCCGGTGGTGCCAATGCCGCGGGGGCATCCTGTTGCCGACGGTATGGTTGGAGCCCTTTCTCATACATGCACTCATCCTCCGATGGGATGTGGTTTCCCTCGGGGGAGGGGCCAACTCCTCTAACACTCCCCCCGGTGCGCATGTGCGAGGATAAGACATACCTCCTCCTTTCCCAACTGTTTACAATCTTGTAACCTACTTATTATCCGTGTCTACAACCTAGTGCTCCAACTCCTCCAACGTTAGCACCTCAACATCCTTACTTTCTCCAACCCGCCAGTAACAACACCACGAGGTCGGTGTATGCACAACGAGCGCGACCGTCTCTGCTTCCAAAAAGAAAGGTAGAGGAAACCAAACAATATGCCCCGAGCAATCCGAAGCATCCCCAGGGAATGCACCTAACAACAACCAAAAACGAGCACTCTGCCCAAGCGAGCCCAGGCTGTTCCCCCGAATAAGCCTTGTTCTTGTTGTGGTGTCTGTGGTCACTATACCCACGATTTTTCCTCTTTCACAATGAGTGTGTTGAATGTGGGAAGCTTAAGCATGCGTCCACAGGAAAAAAAAGCCTTCCCCAATTTCCTCCCTAATGTTGCACCTATCAGGTCGAGTGTGTTTGCTAATCCTTTCCCCCCGTGATTCGCTAGCTACTGACCCCCTAAAGGTCGGTGGCCACTCAACCTCTGTTGGTAACTTTGATTACCAAATCCTCATAGTGAACTTTGATCGACCCAATATCGACGACCTCAACCTTCGAACGGTCTTATCGGTCTGTAAGCCCCCAGTATATGTTCCAGAGCCCCCTTCTTTAGGTCCCTAAAAGCCTCTTTCGACTTTCAGTGTTCCTTTCCGGATCCTCGACTAAAGCGGATATTCGCCAGATCCCTAAGGGCCATTACGGCAAGCAACTTGCTTCGTGGCTCATTCGTATAGTATATTGAAGATTTGGCGCAATCTGCTACCATATCAATGTTGGAACTCCTCGATTGTACCCTTCACAACGAAAAGATCTACTAATACCATGGACCTTTGTGGATCCTTCGAATTATCGTTTGATCATCTTCGATATTGGTGACGAAACATCCCCACCTTCCTGCTTCCATCACCGCCCAAGTCCCTTTTAGATCCGAAGGTACCCGTGTCTCCTGTGTTGTGTCATTGACGGGGGACATCATTTTGTGTGATGTTTGCTTCGGTTTGGAAAACTCGAGATCTCCCGAAGTTGGCCCTTCACTGTCACCCTCGGCGTGGAATAGGCTGTTCTTACCGGCCCATGGCATGTTAAGAAATTGTTCCATTACTCTTGCGGTAAGACTATTTGTGTTGATGTCGAAGTCATTGAGTACCCCATAGACTACAACATTCTATTGGGTTGTAGCTACACTGTACGATGTTTGTTGTCACTCTGCCGGTTCACCATAAGATGTACTTTCCTCTTAACGAAAATATTGTCACCATCGACCGATTGACGCCTTCACGAACTAAAGTCTCGGACATCCCATGAGTCCATCACCTGTGTTGGCCAATAAACAAATAATCAAACCTTTGACCGGTGTTTCACACAGGTTTGCAAATACTCCTCTTTGCTTGGTTGATTCACAGTATTTCTCCTCCTATCTCTAATCCCAACTCATCGAACGTTTGCATGATGCCAATCATCTTGGTCGACCTCAAACGGACTAGTTTGACTGATCCGCCCGCCTCACAACTTGCTGCAGCACCTCAACTCGGTAGTCGGAGGACCCCTCCTCTGGACCCCTCATACTGTGACTGCTAATCCGCAGGCCCTGTCTGCCCTCACAGCACGGTTCCCTCGGCCTTAACCAACTCGGTGTCCGCTCGCCATTGCCCCTCCGACCATATATCATTTTCTTTCTTGTCTGGAGTATTTTGGAGTACTGTCAGCCACCTTGTCTCTCTAACGGCCCTAGGGATCCCAGGTACGAGCGCCAGTCCCCCAGTGACTATCTTTCTGAATTGTTAAAACCTTATCTGCTTTGTGCTGGTCCAACCGGTCACCCGCAGCCCCCTCCCTTTGTGCCAGCCTCGGCCCGCTGTGAGAACCTACTCCTGACGCGAAAGCTTTGGGTGAGGGGGTCCAGAAAGCTCACACGAAGGCACCTAAGGATACGACCACTCGAGATAAACCCTACTACTCCTACGTACCTAAAAAGTGTACCCCCCATGTGCTTTTGTGTGATTTTTGTCGGTCATGCTACCCATCATTGTGCTAAATTTCCTTGTATCGACCTGAGTCGATGCTTGCGTTCACAGGTCTCGGTCCATGACCTCTGTTCTCCTCGGCTGTGACCCGAGAACCCCAGCCTGCTTCACACCGGCCACCCTTGTGCTTTGTTAGCAGTATCCATGGCCATTATACCCACCTGTCCTAGCCTTAAACATTACCGCGCTTCTTTAAAAGTAGTTGGAGGAATAGCAGAAACCGAAAAAACGAGGTTCGCCTCTCACGGTTCTCGCTCGATGTCGCCCTGTCAACCTGAGTTTACACCATCGCTTGTTTGTTCCCCCTCCCAGTGCTCGAGATGATCGCGACCTTGGCCACCATCCTCTGCTTGTCATCATTCATGAGATCACAGTTGAAGGCCCTCGGCCACTTCCTCTGCAACTTTTTCACAGCTCCCCTTGATCACCCTCGGCTCAACATCGGTGGATCCCCCATCTACTTGTTTTACGACACCTTGTGACAATGCACATGTGAACTTGTCTTCTCGCAGTGATGAGTCGGAGTGGCTTGACTGCGTCATGTGGTCTCTCTTCTTCTGGTCACCCCATCTTCTACTATGGTGATGACATCTTGTGGAAGTTGTTTCCACACATGGCTTATCTTTCCCCACCATAAGAGGATGGAAACATTCATTTCTATGGTGACTTTCGAAGCCTAAACACAAAAAAATTATCTCATCGCGGTTCCCCACATTATCGATATGCGAGTGGTAGAAATCACCGCACTCCCTCTAGTGATATTTATTTGATTTATACCTTGCGCTAAGGGTTTCCATTATTCATCATCCTCTCATTTGTTCCTTTGTTCCACCTTTCGAATGAACTCTCATCCACACCATATGTTAGTTGTACCGATGAATGCTGATCGCTCTCCCGGCATCTAGCCTACGTGACCATAAACCATTTTTACCCCCTTACGTGTGCTTGTACTCTGCAATAGCGTGTGCATTGAATACCCTTACACCAATAGCAGTGAGAATATGATGCGTTGATAGTTGTTAGTTGATTCCTTTTCTGTTTGCATCCTTCACCTTCATGTTCGTTTATGTTCCTTGCTTCTTCGTATTGCAATTGAATGGTGTCTATCGTGTGCATAACCAGGTCCTTTTTAGAAAGTGTTTACGAGTGAAGCTTTTGATACGTGGTTGAAATCATTACATTCGGTCATGTGCAGAGCACAAAATCCTTTATGTGAATATCCACTGGCAACAATATTCTATGTTGGCACTTATCACATGCATTTTAACAGAGCAATAACATAAACCACATTGAATTGTGCATATCCATTATGTGTGTCGTTAAGAAATGTTTTAGAGTCCGCTCAAAATTTGATACATATATGACATGCCCAACATTACAAAACATCGGGGGTGGGGGCACCATGCCCCTACACTTAATCACCATTTGGAGGATCCGGGCAGTGGCTCACTCTGTGACCTAAGCGGGTGTAATGTTCCTTTTTCGAAATTTACTGCTATATGGTCCTCGAGGGTGTTTGTGTAGAAGAAAATGTAAAAATAAGGTTTGAAAAGGGGTGGGATCATACTAACTCATAAAAAACTTCTCTTCCCGAAATTTGAGCTTAAATAAATGACCCTAGATAGGTTGTTGGGTCTCCCAAACTAGGTCCCTTAGGCACTCAAATAGAGAGCCTACCATGATATCGCTGATCATGAAACTACACTGCATTGTACATATCAATAAATGGAATATAATACAACCATCATGTTTGTTAATATGTCAACTACCAATATAGAAATATCTTGGAACGACCACTCGGTACGAATACGATCTCCGATGATCAAACTATGAAATACATGAGTTGTTGCAAGCCCCGCACAAAATGCGGAGCGATGACGTTAGTGTCTATATGAAGTAGATGCTGATATAGATGCATATGTCATGAAATATGGCTAAAATAACAAGAAATGCCCGAAATGAAAGAATGGTCTCAGTACAAGATTTATAGCCAATCTGAAGAGATTGCTAGAAATGCGGAAAATGTACAATGCCCAATCGACATCACTGTGGCTGAATCAAAAATATAAAATGAGGCTATAGTAGATCGAAAATAATTGTGACCTCCTTTGATAGTGTGTCTAAGCAAAAGGTTGATCCTTCTACTTAGAAACACTCCTCTTGATGGCTCAAATAACCCTCCCGACAGCTACTACAAAAATAATGCGGGTTCTGGCTAGAGACTACGGCGCGAGGAAGATGGATGGTTGGTATGATTCCAATGATATGAAAATAGCTAAGGTCCTCCTCGATGATCCTCCAATGAATGGCCGGGCCCCTCGCGAAAAAACAAGCCAAGGAACAACTCAAGAGATCCTCTAATGCCGCACCTGTGACCTAGGGTGTCTGCTCGAATATTGTTTGTGGTGAAGGAGTAGCTTTGGCCGAATGCCGGAATGAGGAAATTCAGCTATGTCATCTTCTCCTTCCCACGAGGATGAAACTTGGGATTCTGACCAGGTACCCTAGTGCTATGCAACACTACACTCTTCTTTAAAGAGCAAGAGAGAAGTCTCAACGGACTAAGCAAATAATAATCGAGCATGAAGAACAATGGCTCTCCTCCTCTCCTAATATAGCAAGTGCTCATCTCCACCATGGGTCCACATCCACATGTGCCTTCCAACTCATGCATGTGATCCTCCTCTAAGGCACGCAGGTCCATCGAGGAGATACATTATCCCACAAACAGTTGCATGTGGACTTGGTTAAAATGTCTAGATCGAGCACGCAGTCTGGGTCTTCATTTACACCATGGGGTGCTCAAATTAGCTTCTTTATTATTTCCTCCTTTCACACGAGGGAGTGTTGTTTCTTCACTTCTCCAAAGTTGTGAGGCCTTTCTACCCATTTTTAACTAAATAAAATCTTTGCTATTATATTCATGGCTGAGGGCTAAGGGGTAGGGCAGCCTGCAATCCTCCCCTTCAAAATGTTGCTTGTCCTCGACAATTGCAAAATAGAAAAAACTTCCTCCCCTCTTCTTTGGCCTCCTCCTTGATGGAGAACTTACGCTCATCAAAGTATGAGCAAATGTGTCCTCCATGTATCCCTCCAAGTGTGTAAAACCAAAGTATACATCATGAGATAATAGAGGATGCAAGTGGAAATCTCATTATTGTTCGATGGCCTCCTCGAGGTAGGGTGATGAAAAACATGGGAAGTCTTATTCTAATGAGTTACTCCTTCACCCATGCAATCATCCAAATGAAATGAGCCATCCTATGTAGCTCAACAAAGCGGTCCTCAACCCAGGATCTGTGCAACATGTTGGGGTGCGAGGTTAGATCCCATCAGTAGTTCTCCCTCCATTTATGATAAGTGTGTGTTTCGATATTGGGCTATTCCATGGCCTCTACAATTGGCTGAAAGCCTCCCCAGGAAATGAATCAACCATGAAGTTCCTCCTCCAATAACGCATTTTTCTCCCAATAGCTACTCCTACATGGAGATAAAAGTAGTGACATAAGTCATGGTGTGCCCATTGTTTATACGAAACATAAAAACATGTGAAAAAGGGAAAATAATAATCCCAATAGGCATCTTAACTCCAAACCCACTCTCCAATCAAAGCCTCATGAGTATACAAACATCGGTAACATATGGAAGCAAAATACAATGAAAACAACTTGCCACATGGCAACGGAAGTGAATCATGGTTCCACATGGGGAACCGAACGGTGCATTCCATACTGCCTCCAAATAAAGATGTAGAAGTGTTTTAACGACAACCACTTTTTTCTGCCACAAACATCTCACGAGGGTGACATGAAAGTACAAATTGGTGCCAATGGTGCACACAGTATCTTAAGCTTCCACGAACCATTAATGTAGCCAAAAATCAATGCGCAAGTACATTATACAAAATGAAATAAGGATGGTCGCTTCTTGATACGATATGTTGCTCATGCAAAGTGAGAGTACAAAACATAATGCCAATTATGTTATACGGTGCACTTGAGACCTTGGTGAGAGTGGCTCCAGGCGAAAAAGCTCCCCCACTCATAATGAGCGAGAGGTGGGCTGTGACATCCTCTCCATCACCATCACAGGCTATGCATCTCTCCATATGCTGATATATGTCTGTTGGATACCCCTCTGATGAACTCCTAACAAAACAGAATGTGCATCGGTGCATAGCTGAAAATCCTCATGTCTTGCATGTAATAGTTTTTCTGAGACTAGATGCTCTAGTCAGAAAGATTCTGCCATAACAATAGATGACCATATCATCCACCATGTATTTTTCATCTCCCTAAGGTCATCACAGACATGCATGCACACGAATCCTTGGGTACTCTACCAAAGTTGTGACCTCCAATACGGTCAGTCCTCCACATAAACAACGGTGATGCTTGTGTGAAGCTCCCCTCATGTTTCCTGCTACTTTGACATCCCCAAAGTCATCCTCCAATGCGCGCCTATCATGTAACTTCTCGTTCTCCCGAATAGTAATGGTGATCCTAAGAAATTTTTCCTCCCATGAGAAGGCATTTGTCATCGAAAAGGAGAATCTCCGTCCACGGTCATTGTAAACATGAGTAACCTCCATCTACTCCCATGTGTGAAAGAGTCCTCCCCTCAAAGTTATCCTCTCCCCCCATCAGAATTTGTGGAAGCGGTCATCTGCCGTCATGCAAAATACCATCCTCCATCACTGTGACAATTTTTGTTATTGTGATTATAGGTAATGAGAGTAGGTAATGATAAAAATGAGGGTCCCCCCCTCCTCCTTGAGTCTATCCTAAAATCTCTCTTGTTTGTGCTGGACTCCTCCAATGTCTCAGCCTCTTCGGAATCAAGAGTGGTGAACTATATGACAAGATGTTGCGTTATCACCTCTAGATGGGGTGGCCTCCCAGGGTGGAATGCCTCCATATAGTGAGACATGAAGCTCGAGTAATTTGTGTTTATGGAAGTGGTAGGGACACAGCCCCCTCTCTTCAACGCAGTATACAGTGTCACTCCTCCCCAGCCAAAAAATCTCTTGTGGATAAGGGTGTGTCATCCCTTGGTGTTGATCCTTCTCTTCCTCCTCCACCTCCACAATCCCCCGATAAACTGTTGCCCATGTGACTTGAATTGTGCCATGGTTCCCATGTTAAAATACTTGGAACTCCTTGTAAAGACACGGCTCCTTTAATGGAAGCAATGGCTCCCCTTTCACCTCCATGTGGTGATGGATCTTCTCCCAGTGTAACCAACACTGTAGATCTCACATGCTCATCCTCCCCATCTGACAAGCAAGATTACCTCATCATCGAGGGTGACCCTAGATCTTGGTCGTCTCTTGTAGGAAAGTACCTCCATGACTTCGAAGTGGAAGAGGGCCCTTCATATAATGGGGATCTTCCCTTGGCAGGCATCATGCATGTTTCATCCCCTTCGGAAGTAAGGAATGCGAGTTTGTTTCATGGTTCTCTCTAATGCATGCAAAAGTGTTTGATGTTTTGACACACCAAGATTCACATTAATTTGCTGTAAAATTTTCTCACCAGTCCTTTAGTGAATCATCATATGATTCTACATTTGCATGATAACATGAAAGCAAAATTTTTAAACCACCAACCATGAGCCATACCTTTGAGTTGCGACACTGCTCCCCCAATTGCCTGTCTTCCTCCATCCTCCCTGAGTGCGAGTAGGCAATGGTACCATCACCGCTTGGATCTACATGTGGTTGAATGCTCACCACCATATAATAATAGCTAGGGCCCAGTTCGTCTTCAAACCCTCTCGGAAAATTTCTGCAACTTTCCCTTTCTGTCTCCTAAAGATCTTCAAGGATACCCTCCTAGGTGCAGAAAGAAGAAGGGGAAACCTCCTCTTCCATCATTCTGTTTTTTATTTCTTTGTGCACCTCCTCTTCTCGTGAGAGCTTGTCCTTCAATGGCATATTCTCTTGGGTTTGCCCAGTGCAGGCCAAGATTGATGTACGGAAATACTGTTTGTAATGTTCCTTTTTTGGGAATTTATTGCTTTATATGGTACTCCGGGGGCCTTCTGTATAAGGAAGAAAATGTAAAAATAAGGTAAGAAGAGGGTGGGATCCCCCTTGTTTACTCATAAAACACTTCTCTTCCAAAATTTGAGCTCAAATAAATGACCCTAGATAGGTTATTCATATCTCTAATCGGTCCCTTGGAAATTGCTCAAATAGAGAGCCTACAACAATACATAAACACAATCATGAAACTATTTCATAAAATGTACATGTCGAATAAATGGAATATAATACAGCCATCATGTTTATTAATATATCAGCTACGATATACATAAATATCTTGAGGGATGGCTATAAAACTGGAATCAATCTTAATTAAAGACTATGAAATACATGGATTTGTTTATGGCTGCACAAAATACCGGAGAAACGTTGACAACGCTATCTATATTAGAGTAGGCTGCTGCTATGGATGCATATACATGAAATATGGTTTTAGAAATATACAATAAATTCCCAAGAATAGAAGAATGGGCTCCAATACGAGATTTCTAGCCAATCTAGAAGAGATTGCTAGAAATGCGGAAAACGTACAATTTGACAATCGACATCCCGCGCAGGCCCCAAAATAAAAATATAAAAAAATGAGTTGGCAACGGATCAGGAAATAATTATTGTTAATACGGTAATTGTGCTCTGAAAAAAAATACGGTCCCTCTAACAAAACGCTCCTCATACATGGCTCAGAAATAACCCTCCCAGCAGCGCGCCGCAAAAAATAACGCGGTTCTAGCTAGAGGCTTTGCGTTGTGAGAAGATGGATGGTTTGCACAGTGCCAATGATGAAAAATAAGCTCGGGAGTCCTCCTCCATGATCCTCCAATGAATATCGAGCCCTCCATGACAATAGAGAACAACTAAAGAGATCCTCTTGTTGTTGCACCCTACGGCTGAATTATCACAACTCTAGGAATAACGCTGTGACTAGGGGTAGCTTTAGCCAAATGCACGGTCAAAGTAAACTGCTGGAACCTCTCCTTCCCTAAGGATGAGGTAGGGATTCTGGTAGGGCACCAGGTATGCCGACGCGCCCGAACTCTTGATAAACAATAAGAGGGAGCAGTCTCCATGAGACTAAGTAAATAATCATTGAAGAGCAATGGCTCTACTCCTCTCCATATATAGCAAATTCTCCTCTCCACCATGGGTCCCATCCACATGTTTGTCGAAACTCATCGTACAGTCCTCCTCTAAAATTGTACGTTCCATCGAGGTGGGCGTGTGTCTCTTAGACAATGCATGTGACTTGAGTCGAAATGTCTAGATCAAGCATGATCGAGTCCTTATTCACGCCATGGGGTGTTCAAAATCGCTTCTTTATTGTTCCTCCTTTCACACAAGGAGTGTTATTTCTTTTCCTTCTAAAGTTAACAGAGCCTCCTACCCATTTTATTTAACTAAATAATCACTAGCTATAATGTTCATGGCTTGAGGCCAGGGTGGGAACATTACGGTCTTCAAAATGTTGCTTGTCCTCGGCAGCTGCCAAGGCTCAGAGAAAAATTCCTCCCCCTCTTGTTGTGGCCTCATCGCCAATGAGCCTATGGCTTTCATCGAAGTATGCGATAAATCTTTCCTCCTGCCATCCCCTCCAGTGTGTGAAACCAAAGTATACATCCTTTGAGATAATGGGATGCTGGTGGAAATCACTTGTTGTTCAATGGCCTCTTTTAAGGTAGGGTGATGACTTGAAATCTTATTTAATGAGTGACTCCTTCACCAACCACAATCATCCAAATGAAATGAGCCATCCTATGTGGCTCGGCAGCGGGTTATCCTTCCAATTTGTGTAACATGTTGGGGGTGAATGGAGGTTGGAATTTTTCCATCCAAGTAGTTGCCCCCTCCATTTGTGATAAGTGTAGGGGGGTTGTTTTATGTTGAGCTGAAATTCCATGGCCTCTAAGGTTGCCCAAGCCTCCTAAAAATGAATCAACCATGAAGTGCCTCCTCCGATAACGCATTTCTCCCAATAGCTCCTCCTACATGGAGGAAACAGTAGTGACATGGAAATAATAGTTGTGCCATTGTTTCTCCTAAAACATACAACATGTGAAAGGGAGAATCATAATCCCGATGGGAAATCTTCGACTCCAGAGCCCACTCTCCAATCAGCCTCCCATGAGTATATAAACATCGTTAACATGTGGAAGCAAAATACAATGAAAACAGTTGCCGGGGAAGCAGAGGGTGAATCATGGTTCCACGAGAACCGAGCGGTGCATTCATGCTTGCCTCCAAATAAAAAGACCATAAGTTCTTTACCAGAGCGCTTGTTTGCTGCCACAAACATCTCACAAGGTGAAAACATGAAAGTAAGGAAATTGGTTGCCAATGGTGCACACCAAGAAGTATGTGGCTTCCCCACGAACCACCATTAATGTGACCAAAATCAATGCTACAAGTAGCTGCAAGTAAAATTATACAAAATTCAGAAGGGATGAGTCCTTTCTTGATACAATATGATGCTCATGTAAAGTAAAGAAGTAAAAAACATAATGTGAAATTATACTTTCTCTACCGTGTACTTGAGACCTTGAGCTGAAATGGCTCAACTGAAAAAGTTCCCCCACTCCCAATGAGTCTGAAGGTGGCTGGGACATCCTATCCATCACCATCCAGCCTATGCATCTCTCCATATGCTGATATATGTCCTATTGTATGCCCTCCCAAGTGAACTCCTCTAACAAAACAAGATATGCATCAAGGTGCATAGCTAGGAAGTCCTCATGTGCTGCATGTAATAGTTTCTCCTTGAGACTAGATGCTCTAATCAAGAAGATTCTGCCATAACAATAGATGACCATATCATCCACCATATATCTTTCATCTCCCTCCGGGTCATCAAGAACCATGCATGCACCAAGATCCTTGGAGTACTCTACCAAAAGCTGAGACCTCCAATATGGATCAATCCTCCTCATAGACAGTGCCGATGATCTAGCATGTGAAGCTCCCCTCACGCTATTGCTTGCTACTTTGACATCCCTCATGCCAAATTCATCCTCCAAAATGCTGCCATGCCTATCATGCAGCTGCTCGTGCTCAAATAGTAATGGTAACCCTTGGAAGTTGGCCTCCCATGAGAAGTTGTCTCCAAAAGGAATCTCCCATTCCTGGTCAGTGTAAGCATGAGTAACCTCCATCTACTCCCATGTGTGAAAGAGTCCTTCCTCAAAGGAAGTATCCTTTGTCTCTCTAAATCTATGGAGTAGTCATCCTGCATCATGAAGATGCTCTCCTCTATCCCTGCAACAATCTCTGTCAGCGCAGTATGGGTAATGAGAGTGGGTAATGCTAAAAATGAGAGAGTCCCCCCCTCCTCCTTGAGTCTATCCCAAACTCTCTGCACTGTGCTGGACTCCTCCAAAGTCTTCACCTCTCCGGAATCCAAGAGTGGTGAAATATATGACAAGATGTCCATTATCAATTCTAGATCAGGTGGCCTCCCAAGTGGAATGCCTCCATATAGTGAGACATCAAGCTCATAAGTGGATTGTATGTATGAGTGGAATGAGTTGTCCCTCTCTTTACTACGCTGTATAGTCTCCTTCTCTAGTGCAAAAAATCTTTGGCATAGATAAGGGTGTATCATCCCTTGATGGTGATCCTTCTCTTCCTCCTCCACCTCACAATCCCCAATAATTGCTACATATGACTCCAGAATTGTGCCATGGTTCCCACATGTTAAAATACTTGGAACTCCTTGTAAAGACACAAGGGCTTCGATAATGGAAGCAATGGCTCCCCTTTCACCTCCATGTGGTGATGGATCTCCTTCCAGTATGACAACACTGTTAGATCTCATATGCTCATCCTCCCCATCAATAAATGAGATTACCTCATCATCAAGGAGTGACCCTAGATCTTGGTCATCTCTTGAAGGAAGTACCTCCATGACTTCAAAAATGGAAGAGGGCCCTTCATATAATAGGGATCTTGCCCTTGGCAAGCCATCATACATGTTTTCATCCCCTTCGGAAGTAAGGAATGGAGTTTGTTTCATGGTTCTCTCTAATGCATGCAAAGTGTTTGATGTTTTGACACATAGAGATTCACAGTGATTTTCATCAAATTTTCTCACCAATCCTTTAGTGAATCCATCATATGATTCTAAATTTTCATTATAACATGAAATAGAATTTTTAAACCACCAACCATGAGCCATACCTTTGAGTTGCAGCGCTGCTCCCCCAATGGCCTCATCTTCTTCCTCCATCCTCCCTGCAGTGCAAGTGGGAAATGGACTGCGTTGTGGATCTGCATGTGTGGCTGAATGCTTACACCCATCATAATAATATCTAGGGCTTGCTTCATCTTCAAACCTTCTCAGAAACTTTCTGCAACTTTCCCTTTCTATCTCCTCAAGATCTTCAATGATACCCTCCAGGGTTTGGAAAAGAAGAAGGGAAACCTCCTCTTCCGTCATTCCTCTTTTTTTGTTCTATCTGTACATCTCCTCTTCTAAATGAGGAGCTTATCCTTCTAATGGCATATTATCTTGGGTTGCACAGGCTGAGCCAAGGTTAATGCTCTAATACCACTGTAATGTTCCTTTTTTGGGAATTTCTGCTATATGGTCCTCAAGGACGTTGTATAAGGAAGAAAATGTAAAAATAAGCTGAAAGGTGGGTGGGATCCCCTTGCTAACTCATAAAAAACTTCTCTTCCAAAATTTGAGCTCAAAGAAATGACCCTAGATGGGTTATTCAGATCTCCCCAAACTAGGTCCCTTAGGAAAATGCTCAAATAGAGAACCTACAACAATACATAAACACAATCATGAAACTATGAAAACTGTACATATCAATAAATGGAATATAATACAACCATCATGTTTATTAATATATCAGCTACAATATACAAAAATATCTTGAGGGACAAGCCACTCAAGCTACCGGAATCAATCTCCAATGATCAAACTATGAAATACATGAGTTGTTGCAGCTACACAAAATTCCAGAGGGAAGTGACAACGTTGTCTATATTAGAGTAGTTGCTGCTATAGACGCATGTACATGAAATATGGTAGAACTATACAAGAAATTCCCAAGAATAGAAGAATGGGCTCCAATACAATATTTCTAGCCAATCTAGAAGAGATTGCTAGAAATGCAGGAAAATGTACAATGTGACAATCCGAATTGTTACTACAACTGAATCAAAATATAAAATGAGGCTGTAGCAGATTAGAAATAATTATGCCCTCCTCTGATAGTGTATTAAGCAAAAGGCTGATCCCTCTACTTAGAAACACTCCTCCTGATGAGCTCAAATAACCCTCCCAGCAACTGCCTGCAAAAATAACGCAGTTCTAGCTAGAGACTGCGCTGTGAGGGAAGATGGATGGTTGGCCTGATGCCAATGATATGAAAATAAGCCCGGGAGTCCTCCTCACTAATCCTCCAATGAATATTTGATCCCTCCACTGAAAAACAAGCCAAGGAACAACTCAAGAGATCCTCTGTTGCTGCACCCTGAAGCACAAAATTATCCTGCTCTAGGAATAACTCTGTGACTGAAGGAGGTAGCTTTGGCCAAATTCCAGAATGAGGAAATGCAGCTTTAGAACCTCTCCTTCCCTTAGGATGAGGCAGGTATTCCCGACCGGGAACACCCTAGTGCTATGCAGCACTGCACTCTTGCTAAACAGCAAGAGGAGCGAAGTCTCAACAGACTAAGCAAATAATAATCAAGCATGAAGAAAAATGGCTCTCCTCCTCTCCTTATATAGCAAGTGCTCCTCTCCACCATGGGTCCCATCCACATGTGCCTTCCAACTCATGCATGTGATCCTCCTCTAAAACTGCGCAGTCCATCAAGGAGATACATTATATCTAGACAGTGCATGTGGACTTGGTCAAAATGTCTAGATCAAACATGATCCAGTCATCTTCACACCATGGGGTGCTCAAATCAACTGCTTTATTATTTCTTCCTTATCAAGGATTATGGGGCCTCCCTACCCATTTTATTTAACTAAATAAAATACTGCTAACTATAATGTTCCTTTTAGCTTGAGGCTAAAAATTAGGAACATTACATAGATCGCGTATCCCCTGTCCAGCCATTGCGATGCGCCGCATGACTCCTCGCCACTCCGACGGTATAACAATACATGGATCTATGTATAGTTCATCCAAGTCTTGCTAGCCACGCTCTGAAACACCGGTCAGAAGCCTCTCACATTTACGATGGATGTCCTCCAGGAGGGCCACTACATCCTCATCTTGTAGTGCCCTCGATCCACTCAGTCTTGTCACTCTTGCTACTGCAAGCCGTCCCATGTACCCAGCCAGTTTCACCAGTTTTGTATCTGCATATCAAAAGTGCATGAATCAGTACCATATAAAATATTCTGAAACTTTAGAATGCACATAAAATATTAGCAACTTGTCACTTACCATCAAGCCTCCATACTCGACCAGGAAGCAGTGGCAAGTCTGGGTCCCCACGATAGCTCATCCCACTATAGGGATAGTCATCTATGTACAGTGGCATATGATCCCAATGAGTGAAAAAATCAGGTCGAAACACCTGTTTGATTGCCCCACCTCCCCCTCTACAGAGTGGCCGCCCCCAGTGGCACATCCTGGGCTCTCTCGGGCCCCCATCCTGGATTTGTATGCGAGGTTGGAGTGTCGGGATCTTCTCAAAGAAGAGGGAGCACAACAATGTGCCATATGCACAGTCATGGTTCAATTTCCGCTTGCATAGAAACAACTGTCGTTTCAACGATGACAGAATCATTTGGGCCCACCCATAGCATGTCCCATTCAAAACACTCTCAACAAGCATCATCTGACCCCCAGTGATGCGGTGGAGTGCTTGGTTTCCCAGGATCCGCAGCACCACTATGGCTACGGCACGGGTCTCTAGCCTCTCTATATCCCTGATCGGTATCTGTGTCCCCTTCACATGGAGACCTATTCAGGAATGGCGCTCTACAAAGTCCATGATGTTCTGCCCTTGCGGTAACAATGGCTATGTATTCCCCACCATCCCAAGTGGTGGGAGACCAGTCAGGAATTATACATCCTGGACAGTCAACTCGATCTGGTTCCCCTGCACTATAAAGACCTCATGGTCTGAATCCCAATAGCTGACAATCTGGTCCAACAATGTCTCTCCAGCTCTCATCAAAGGGTTCTCCACAAACTTCAGGACCCCAAACCTGGCCAATGCAGTGCGGACACCATGATCCTCTCGGATCTCCGACCGCAATGTATCCAGATCTCTCTCTCTCTCTAGTTGATCCTCAATTCTGTCATATCTGCACAAAACCATCATATTTGTCAATGTACAGAAAGGAAAGACGACATTCAACCATAAAAAACCAGCTCTCAGCCAAAAAAAAACATCAAAATCCCTCTCTTTGACAGGTCGCAGTTTTCTGCCCAAAACTTGCTACCCAGGTCGCAGATATTGCCCCAAAAAGTGTGACCCGGCCGTGAAGAAGAGCAGGGGTCTATTCTTGAGCTCTGGGTGCCTAAATTGAACTTTCAATCCACTGAAATGAAAAATTAGGGTTAGGCCTATTACCTGCAATTGACGGATCTCAATTCCAACGGTCGGTTTGTCCGCTATGTTCGCCGCAAGATTTAGGGCCTTTTCTCCTCTCCACATTCACCACAGCTACAGTTGAAAATGAATCAAACTGGAGGGAAAAAGCTTTATTAAAAGAGAAACCCTAGTTTTTTATTTCGCCAGCCGCGACCAATGCTCGGTTTGACAAACCATCTGCACTGTTTGAAAGCTTTCACCGAGCTTTCAAATGGGTATGCTTTAGTTTTCTGTGATTTGATACTTCACTCAGACACATTTTTTTTTCCAAGAAGGGTCACTTCACCACTCCTCAAAATCGAATTTCTTCACTTGTAACACTTGTATTTGGGGCACCACTTTTCTTTCATTCTTGTCCATTCTCATGTCGATTTTCATCGTGAGTAACCATCTTGTACTCATGTTTTTATGGTCCCCACCAGGCCTGTTCTGTGTGGCAACATCATCGAGTCGCCCTTGTTTAATGCATCCGAGTTGAGTCATCATCGCATTCATGGAGTCTATCCTGAGTCCCTTTGTATCCTGTTATAGTCCTCCATCCTTCATTTCTTTGTTCCTCTCTCATGTCGCACATTGTTTCCTTCATTCATACTGTCCCCTATCCCCTTCGGTGCCGAGTCAGTAGCTGTCAGGTCATCCATGCCCTTTATGCTCTAACAAGGGAAGTCGTCAGCCCGCTACTCAGTACCCCACATTACACCATTATCCCTGGTGTCAGTCTATCAGTCACTCTATTATTTTCCCTCGTGCCTTCGTTAAGGATCCCTTATTTTCTCACCTATGGCGGACCTCCTTCTGTTGACATCAACTTATTCATTCCAGAAGACAGGACTAGAGGGCGATATACCTTGGTTCCAGCTTCCACTCTTGTTCGGTGCCTCAAATCAGGCAAAGGGACCCTTTATTTCCCTTTGACTTGATTGTTTCTCAGCTCCAGCTCCTTATGGCATGATTGAGATCCGTATAATTGATGGTTCAGTGATGTAGCAGATTGTACCGACGATTCCTGAGTGTGTGTGATATGTTTCAGACCTCATGAGGGGGTGGCCCTTTAGGTAGCTCCCCACATGCCTGGATGACCTCTCTTCTACAGCCTTGGATGCAGCTCCATAGATTTGATGGTTTCGGCCTCAACTGCTTGTAGTGCCTTTTAGTTTGCATGTATCATTCATATTTTCAGAGCCCTTTCCTGTTTTACAGGGCCTCTTTGGTTGTACTTATATCTGATGTACTCAGATATTATTATATAAGTCTTGGCTGTTGTCCCAGTCACAGTATGTATGTGGGATCCATTATCATGTTTTTATCTGGCCCATGTTTATGCCAACATGTACTATATAGTTCACTCCCTTGTTTACTGGACGCATTATTCTTTGTACTTTGTTATCTCGGCAGGTATAGGTATGCCTCCCCCGCCTCATGTAGAATAGGTACTCACTCATAAAAGAGATTTGTTGCACCTGTAAGTCTCGCCTCCTCAGGGTCTTGTCCTCTCACGCTTTAGTCTACCTTACATTTCTCTCTCTTTGACTCCCCCTTCGCTGTATAGTAATTGAGTTCTTATACTTTGGTCATATTATTAGCTCCTAATGCTCGCACGCTGGGGGGTAATCTATTACACCAATTTTTGGTCATCTAACATGTTACTATTAGATGGATCAAAGTACACCATGTAAGACCAATTTTGCCCTTGTAAAATTTCTTTCACTATGAAAAATAACTTAGTAATCCATATTTTATTAAGTTGTTTATGATCTAAACAGTAAACCCCATGAGAAATAATTGAATAAATCCTTATTTGTTTGATTTTCCTCAAGGGATAATTAGTTAAACAACAGTGTAATTAATATTCTTGGTCATATTTAACCCAAAATAGGAAAATTAATTAGATAAATCATTATTTATCTTATTGTTTTCTAGGAATAATCATTTAAATAATTTTCCTTGTTAAATTTGACTAAATCATTTATAAATAATTGAATAAATCACTATTTATTTCATTATTACTCAACCACATTCTTAAAATAATAAATAAATCATTTATTTATTTATTATTTACAAATAAAGGGATTTGACAAAATTCAAATCCTTTTTCCCTCCAACAAATATAATAAAATATTCCATAAAATTTAGATCTTGATTTGGTTAATAATATTTTAATTATGCACCAATATCTAGACTAACTCAATATTTTGTTATAAATAGAAGGGTTTTTCCATTCACTCACTACCTTTTGTTGCCTAAAGATCACTCTCGATCTATACTTTTGGTCTGACTTTGATCCTCCATCATTGTCATATTTTGCTACCATTTTGCTTGTGAGCTCCCCAACTCCCTAGAGTTCCATTTTTTTAATGCAGGTTTTCTACACCCACATCAACTTCAAAAAGGACAACACCAGGAAATTCAAGGAAGCAATCGGACAACAAGATCGAATCATGAGATCGGGGATTTCTAAGATTCATTGACAGAGGTCAGGAGCGGGCGAGAAGAGATTAAGAAGAGTCACGTGAAGGAAACGAACGATGTTCGAAGATTAGATAGCAAAAAGTGAGGCGAAAGATCAACGATGGTGAATCACGAGTTCACACATCACAAATGGTAGCAGATATAATAATGCTTAAGGCAAATCACAAGGTAAGTTAAAGCCCCATGCAACATAGAAGTGGAAGGGAGCAGGTATCGGCCTGCAATATCGGGAATCACAAGAAATGATCTTGACTCATGATAAATCTTACCATCCAATATCTGGTGGAATAAGTCCGGTGGCAGACAGATTTGGGGCGCGAGATCAATGGTGGATAAATTGTCATGAGTTCACCCATACGCAAATGTTGAGATAGTG